>WNGS01056549.1:0-11859 GCA_020271785.1 Procambarus virginalis
AATAAGAAAATGGCGGGACGTGGATAAAACTGATGATTGTAAAAATATTGATATGATTAGCATTCATGTGAGTGGGTATGTACGTTTATGCTGTTGTTGTCCTTGAGGGGAGTTTAAATACCCGTCATCCCTAGTAGTCTGAACCAGTATATGGCCATCACATTACAACATTCTTTTCTGTTCAATAAATTATCTACTGGACAAATACAATTGGACAGAATATGCTGACTTTCTTCTTTTCCAGTTTTAACATCATGCATTTTAAGTGGATATCTTCTTTGGATACTCATTGTTCGAGTTAGAAATTTGCCAAGGTAATCTGGACCAAAGGGGGGCCTTTAATTTGGATGCCTCTGTCTGCCGAAGCCTTGCCTGAACAGCCTTAGATGTCGAGCAGTATAAGGCAAACCAGATCGAGTAGCAGCTAATGTAAAGTTTAAATATGGTGTTTCTTGTTATACCACATAATTTTCTACCTGTCATTGGTTCCCTTTATATTCCTTTTTTGCTGTCCTTAAATTTTACTATCAAAATCAGTATCCAAATTGATAAAATGACCTTTTGAGTTGTATGTCTGATATCTAAATTTCCCATAGGAAATAATGATCTAAATTAGGCGTGGTTACTCGCAATCACATGCGTCACGTTGTGTGAATTGATGTTAGACACCTGTTCCACTCAGGCAAATTGCGATAGTGCTAATTTCCACTGATATCTAATGGTGTATTTGTAGTATAGTTAGTTGAGGGCTTTCAGCTAGAAATGCCGTGTAACTGTCTAGAAAAAGGGTCACAAATATTAGTTGCTCACCGCTGATGAGTTACACGTCATTGGCATTAGGACCATGGTCACCTTGCTATTGGAAATACTTGGCCTACATCCATTGCTTTAGATTTCCTCTGATCCGAACTAATCACTCCAATATTCAACACAATTATCTTTAATCCTCTTTGTGTATAGCCAATTTGATAAATGGTGGTGACTTCTGGAATTCAAAGCCAGGGGATTCGCCTACAATGTATTTGCCTCGCTGTTTGGTGTCATGCTAATAATACTCAATCTGATGGCAGGTTAAAAAGCGTGCATCAGCCATTGGTCTTGTGTGTAGGTTAAGCACCTCATAACTGGAGCATAAAACTCACACTGTTTTTATCAAAGGGAAATTAAATGCTCACCCTTGGTGATATGTTGCACACTTTGGTTGTGTAATCTTTAAATGAAATTTTCTGTAGATGTTTTGAATTGTCTTGCGATCCACCAAATACAGCGCAATTGTGTTCCGTTGCTGGTTTATTTGCAATTAAATCTGGATTAGCTAATTTATTGCCACTTGCATCGTACCATCGTCTCTTTTCTATTAACCTAAAATTTTACTTGGGGTTTTAACATCATCTACCTATACGGCATAATCTGCCCTTCCAATGTTTCAGGATGCGATACCTCCACTCCCTTGATTAGAACTTACTTCGTGCCTACAGTTTTATTGGGACTCCTACAAAAGAATATGGGCTCCTTTAATACCAATCTGATTGCCATCATAGCTATCGCAATCTGACACCAACATTGATACTAAATCTTTAAGCAAATTCTGAATTTATCTTGAAACCATACATGCGTGTGTAAGTGGGTTGAAAAAGCACCTATGCTTCTTTGTTTTTGTCGTCTATAAAATCATTATGCATGAATGGTCTTTTCTAATTTAGTTCCGTTTGTAATCGTGAGTCCGTACCTACTTTACTAACTGACCAGGCCATTATTCAACAATCATCCGGCACTACAATGGACAAAATTCATAACTTGACCCTCTGGTGTGTAGCATATAGAATATGAGTCTGAAACAGAATGTAGCATTGCGCTTATGTTGTTTTCCATTGATTTACTAATGCGCCTTTTTGGATCAAAGATTGTGCTGAATTGGTTTATCAAATTCCGATTGATTGCTATAGTTAAATCCAAATTATGTTGATACTATACAGTATCCTCTTGAAAAAGTCCATTGGCATCATAAGGACCAAATAGGATTTTCGACTCCTATGTTGCATGCCGTTTAGACCTTACCAGCAACGCGCGGTGACTGTACCAAGCAAATTCATGCCTCCATAAATTGTAGATTAACCTATACCATATGTAAACGTTGTTCGTATGTCATGACAAATGTAAAGCATGCTTGTCTCTTGGTATTTTTTACTGGACCTTTAGTTCCTTGTGTCCAACATGGCATATAATCCATCCCTATTCAGCTATGTCTGCTGTATATGTAGTTTGTGTACCATTGTCACTGCCCCATATAGGGCCTGGTGAATTCCACATGAATAAAATGTTACTGGATAGTGGTATCCATCAATAATCCTGAAGTTTTGTAATATCAACACTCACTGTAATTCCGTTCCTACCTTCTTCTTGGTGACATTATCAGACCACATTATTTGTGGTAAGTTGCCGTCTGTACTTTATTGATATCTGCTTGAACAAATCGTAACGGAAGTATCTCTGAAGCCAGGTATGCTCCCAGAAGTTGCGGAGATATACTGTATCACCATTTTGAATCTACCATTTTGTTTAGTAGGAGCAGATGGATATTTAAATTGCCACTATATGAATAGAAATTCGGTGTTGTAATGCTTTGAATTGTCCTAAGGAACCATATTTGAAAAAATTAGCTCTTTAAATTCTCGGTCTTGTACCTTGTTCCATGAGGGATTGATAATCTATTCCTGTGCATTAAAAAAAGTGGTGTTCAAGGGTCGTTCCATTTCTTTTTTATTAGGCATCTTGGTTCTTGAAATTTTTGGCTGTATTTAAATATGTTAAACATCGTAACTAGTCTTAATGGATTGTTTTATAAGCCATGATGTTGTTTCACACCTGAGCTTGAATTTGAATAATTGAAACTTGGAAAATGCCGTAAATGACTAGGTATGTCCCTAATTTAAAGGATCAAACTTAAGGTTGAACTGACCCCGACCATTGATATGCCTGCATTTGGTCTTACTTTTTCAGTGTGTAGAAGGTGGTCTGTGTTTCAAGGTGAAATAATTAGCGCTCGTGAAACCGATAGAGCCGCTTTTATTTACTATCAAAGGTTGACTTTTATGTTCTTCTAATTGTTGTTCTGGGTTTTAGTACTTGATAACCAATAACAAGAAGGGACATCTTTTTGATAAATTAAATTGACCTACCGCCATATGCATAGATGCGTATGGCAATGTTTCTGAATGTCACTATTCCCTTTACATATTCTGGATTATACTTTGAATAGGATAGGAGTGGCTGTGATATAAATCACCAAAGACTTCAAGATGAACGGATTGCATGAATAAACTTGATCGAAACTACATCAAAACGACTAGATTTTCTAGATGTAAACACTACCAACTTTAGTTAATATTGAAATTGCCATAGCCAGTAAAATCACCATATTCTGAGCTGAAATTGCAGACTGATTATAATCTACATAACCAATACATTCCACTTGATAAATTACTGTTAATTACCCCTATCCCATCTATAAATACTTGTGTGCCATCTAACCCGGGAGCCACGACTACAGCCGTCCTCCAGGAGTTTGTACTACACCAGATGATTGGGCAATGATTCCAATGTGGACTTAATGCTGTTTAAAAATATCTACATTAGAAATTGGGAGCTTACTTATAATTGGTTTTCTACAATCTTATCTTTACAATTTTTACATTTTTCATGCTTTGTAGAAAAATATAATAATGAGTCATAACGATGGATTATCTCGTTGTTTGAAACATAATAAGTTTCCCTGCATAAATTTCAAATAACTATCAGTTCTAAATTCCATAAATTTATCTCTAGTGCACATAATTTTGATAGAATCCGGGATTGAGATTAGAAAAACGTAAACTTCCATTTTTTTCGGTTACTACAACTGGCATAAATTACTTTGGGATTATTAATGTCAATCAGTTCTGACCTCACACTGTCTAACAAAGTGTCTCCTTGAATTTTAACAATACCTCTGATATTGCCCAAATTTGTTTGAGCTTTCAAAGGTTTGAAACTAGCTTGATATAAGCATAGCTATTCCAATGATGATGATTCTTTTTTTAAGCATAATTTTACTGATTTTTTAATAAGTATCCAGTCCAACTGTCGCATTACTCCGTACCATTTAATATTATTTTCGCCCTAAATCACCACAACTCTACATAGGATGATATAAAGCCACTTAGCAATGGGAACTCTGTTATCGTTTTCAAATCCCCTTCCAGGGACCAAGTTAATAATGCATCTTTTTAGATTCTACGAACTAATGTTCCACTCAAAGTGTAATGTGGAAATAGTCGCCTTTGAGGAGGTAAAGTTTGTTATTTTACCTTTTGTATCATTGAACTTGACTCGTATGCCAGAGGAGCCATAATACGGGATTTGGACAAATGTTGATTATAGTGGTAGATTTTTTGCCAGTTTCCAACACTTGTTCACTGTTTTAAATTATTATTTTGTGTTAAAAGAAATATTGGGGCAATGCTTCATCCGTAATCTCCCATTTTTTTGTGGTGTATTGTGTTACCTCTATATATCATAATGCTAACCTCAGAAGGAGGAAACTCCAGTTTGTAAATCATAATTGCCTGTGTGATGTCATGCAGGAATAACCCAACATAGCCTGGCTGAAACTTTTCTTTTCTCATTTTGAGCAGGGCCTTCATCCACTTTGCAAGTCAGTAATTTTTGATAGTCTATGCCTTCATCATACTTGGTCCTAATAGCTTCTATTGGTAATCCTGCATAGCGCCCATCAATGTATAACAGGTGTGTTTCACTCCCATAGTAAAGAGTATTTCCTTGTACTAAGTCTTTGATGTAGGATTCCACAACATGTCATTCCCATTTTCATCTTTTAAGTGAGAGTCCTTCGGCCAATATAATATGTTTAATCTTTCACCTGTTTTCTAAATGGAGGGCATATCCAGGACAACAGAACTTCTACAATATCGGTAGTGCTTGTTATCAGCCAGTCCATGCACACCCCTTCCATTTTCCATCATGAGTAGGAGTTTTGGAAAACTGGAGACCCTGCTATGAATTTTTCCATATTCCCTCAGTTGTATTTTTGTCTTCGCCCATTTCTAATACCACACATTTTGTCCATTATCTCCACATCAGTGGTAGAATGACTAATTGTGCACCACTGTGTCTAATTCCAGAAAATGGATTGCGTCGTCAATACTGCCTTCTATCCCAAGCTAAGTTGTATATAATCTGTCTGCTCCATTTGGTGCCTGTTTCATTACATTAGAACACACTAAACTAAGGGGCTATTTCTTCTGTCCCATATTTTATCGAAATTTCAAAAGGATCTAACAGCATCTATTCCACTTGGATGTCATGTCATATTACACCCTCTATCTTTAGAATAAACCTCGTCAACATTTAAATTAAAGAACCTGAGCGATCCAATTAAGATGGTGAGTTACCTTTATTTGGCGTTATCAGTTTAGGCTGTATATCCATTTTTTGATTCATCAGCAAATTTTACTTCGTAACCCAGCAAACCAGTTGATTGAGTTTCAACCATATGGATGAATACTGAGTAGGATACCTGTTCAATCTCAATTGCAAGTCCCACAATCTCTAAGATTTTTTGTCTTTTTTAATGTACCACCTATAGCTGCTCTGCTCACTTTCCATTGTTTCTATTTTCATTTCAATAGTGCTTTTCGGAAAATTACTATATCTCCCTGTTGAAAGATTAAGTTCAGCTCATGACTTTTGCAGGAAATAGAATCTTGAAGTAAAATATCTTCCTTTAGGATTTACTTTACATTATAGGCTCAGTGAATTCCAAATTCAGAGTAGCAGTTAGGCAACTAAAAGGGGCAGTCAACAACTTTAATTTTCACTGGTCCTTTCCAACCTACATAAACAGGGATTATCTGATTTTCCATTTATAAAAATTTCTTCAATGTTTCTTTACTAAAGTTCTAGAATTCTGACCTCCGTTTCCATACTGCCTGAATAGTTGCCCTTTCATGCACTGGTGCCATCACCGATATTTGACTCTGTAATTTGCATTTCCAAATATAGTTCAGGTCTGTGTTATTGTGCACATATCCAATTAGTTTTACGAGGTAATTTCCTACTTAGGTAAAAATTGCAACAGGCTTCATTTTATCACGTTGATGTCACTAGACAGGAAACCATAGTACCATTACCTACAGAATAGAGTTTTAAACTCAACTAAAGATTTATTTGAACCTGTTGCAAAGCATCTCGTTAAATGCTCAATGTATGAAAACAATACGCTTTATTAGCAGGTCCATAGCTACTTTTAATTGTGGAATATCTGACGTTATACTGGGTTAGCATCATACATACTTTGTTGATTAAATACTGGTGTTGATCATCTCACATCACATTGACCAACCACACCCTCGCTTTTTCAATATTGTCAATATCAGAATTTCGGCAAACTGATCCATCTCCTACTCATTTGGTAAATTAAATACCCTTGAAATCCTGTAATAATCAATATGGATTTATTTTCAGATATTTAATTTCTTCTTTGTTATTTTTCTGTAACTTCAATAGATTCACAGGAATTTTTAGTACCTAGCTCATTTTCTAATGCTTGAATTTCCACAACAGGAGGGTGGGTCAGGGCCATGCTCTAACATCATAATTTATTGTTACAGTACATTTCTGAGCTTTGTGCACTAGCTGAGCTTTATAGCAAATTCAAGTGAACCCTGTAGCACCTCCTAGATGTGGTTTTTTTCGCCCAATACTTCCACACACTACAGTTACTTGTGTGTGCCAGTAGACATCCTGTGTAGTAAAGTAAATGGACCAGAGGATGCTAAAAATCTTCTATCTGTCCGGGGTCATTTCCTGCAGTCCTTATCATTCCAATTTTTGGAAAACTTAGGAGTGAGGATTTAGTCCCGTCATCCTAGACATTATTTGGTGTTCTTTTCCTAAGTATGTCTAGGTTGCCCCTTTCTAAACGTTGCCCTTTAGATAGTTGTAGTATTCATTTGCCTCAGCTTTGGGTCTCCGTTGTAAATATACTGGAAGTTATTATAAACCAATGAGTTGCTCATACCAAGTTGATTTCCATTATCATCGAACCAAAGGGCCTTCAAAAAAATCCACACCTACACTTGGAGGATTTACTCCATAACCTAATGCACCGTCATCAATTGTCGGACTCCATTTATAACAATACCATAGACTTTCACAACATCACAATCCAGACATATCGTCTGAGGTAGGTTTCCTAATGTCAGGGTCCACCCATTGACCAAAATAGGTTCTTGACGTATCTATAGTTCATGTCTATTAACTATTTTTGGTCTGTAAAAAAGTACATGTATTCCACTTCACATTGTGGGGTTTTGCAACAAAGGCGATACGCAGATAGTTATGTGAACTACACCCCAAGTGGAATCACGCCTGGTGTGTTCAGAATGAATATTACCTTGTGTGCCTTTATACAACCACAAACATCTTGGTCTGAGGACTGACTGCTTTTGGTAAATTCTTTTGAAAGGATAACTCTAGGCTTATCATGTCTCAAATAGCATAATCTCCTAAATGACCGGTTCATACATACCACCATTTTATATTAAATCAAAAAAGGAATGCAAGACATTGTAGGTGGTGATGTAGTGAATTATAGGATTGTTACTATTTCCCATAGCACTGGCAAGTACATTGCTCGACTTAATTTCTATGCATGATTTCTCATTGTTGCTAGTGTTGATCAATCTCCGTGTGTGTATCTTATAATTTTATCCCATGCTTCACATCTACTGGATCCAGTGTACTACATATAAACATCTTAACGTTCAGAAAAGACATCATATACCAATGTCTGTAAGTACTCGGCTGCGAATTTTAAGTATTTACCATCACCTTGCTTAATCAACCTAAACCAATATATGCACCTGCATAGCACCACATTTTTCTGATTGTGTGTGAGCATGGGCAGGGATTAATTTTGAATTTCATATTTGGGGTATTAAATCCCACACACATGTCACCACCAGTTAATATTTTAGCTCTGACATTGTTGATGTCTGGTCTGCACTTTGTGGATGCAGCCTACAGGTATCATTGAAATTCCTGTAGGATTTGTAATTTTCTGATTTTTTGGGAGGGATGTTTTACTTAATAAAGTTTTGAATTTCCCTCGCTAGCAAGTTCCCATAAAATATGGCCACAGGCAAACATTGACAGATATTTGATATATACAATTTGGATTTTTCATGACCGACTTTTTTAACATGGCTAAATATTTACAAGACAAAAAGTATAAAATGACTTCATCTAGATGAAACACATAATATAATAATGCTGTAGAAATTCATATGTTGGAGGTGATAAAATTGAATATTTGATATTAATTTCATCAAACGAAATTTTTAAAGAACCGACTAGCATTACCATCGCAATCAATTTGTAGTTGGTAAAAATATAGAGTTAAAATTAAAGTGTAACACGAAGCGACTTAATCTAAAGATACACGCACATCCAAAACGGTGTAGTTCCACATAAAAGGATTTGTAAATCTGTAAGATAATCTATACCCAATGTACTGTTGTTTTATCTTGGAATATTTTTTTGTTTAGTGTCAACCACCAGATTTTTTACCAAGAGCAAATATGGCAGACTGTATCCAATGTTTAATCCTGTGTATGCGTTCTGCGTGCTAGATACGTATTAAATTACCTTTTTCGGAATCAAAGTGCAGTTCTGTACATGAATATTGCGTTGTAAGGCATATACTAACCTAAAGTTTGATTGCTTGAGAGGAAGGTTATTAGTAAAATTAGCTAAAGCAGAAAGTCCGTGTGCCTATATCCCTACAATAAGCTAGTCAGAACTCTAATCTCATAAGAGATTCATAGCCAGACCAATGTGTTAATAAAGAACGCGCATGAATTGTGTGTTATCAGCTCTTTGAGAGGGTGAGTAGTACATAATTTCACATTAATGTAGATTTTACAGCTAATCCATCACCAGATACTTTAAAATCCGGTCCTAAATATTTTAACTACTACCACCAAAATCTAAGTCAGATTCTCTTAATGCTGCTGGATTGAGCTTAGTATTTCTGTTCTGTGATTTTGTGAACCTTGAAACATTTAGTAGCATAGATAGATACAACCTTGCAAATCAATGGCATATGTCCACAGCGGTGTCTAATTTCAGGCAGGAGCTAATTCCAACTTACTACTCTTGAGAATTCAACAACAGCAAGAAAGTATCTGAAAGTAACTATATGATGCCATACCCCTTATACTGATATGGGCTATATAGTGGTGTGTAGGTTTCCTAACCATCCATTTGGGCTGCTCTGTAGTTGTGATAGGACATATATGACAGTACACTAGTAGAATGAGTTAACAGCCAATACCTAACACACCAATCACACACCTACTCTTTGACCCAGAAGCCAAATGGCATTAGATATTTGAGTACCTGTGCACCTAGCCAAGAGGTTCTACTGAAGACCTATTTCGGTACTAGAAATTTTACCTAAACCTGGCGAATGTTCATGTGAACGCTTCCATTCACGAAAGCTACCTGCACTATTTGGAATTACGCTATCCACTGCTTCCTTCCCCATACCATTGATTAATAATTGTAAGTAAAACCAGCTTGGACCCGGCCCTACGAGTTTACTGTACATTTCCTTCGTCAGCTAAGGCTATATTGCTTGATAATGCTAACATTCCCAAGACTAAACATTTTTTAAATTGATTCATTTTTTTCATACTAATTTTGATTATAAATTGATAAGGGAATATTAATAAGTATCTAAGTCTAATTGTCTCATAACACCATACCACTTCAATATTTTTTCACCTAAGTCGCCACAATCCACATGAATAATATAGAAACCACTGGCAATTGGAACTCTGTTGTCGTTTTTCAAATCCCAATCAGACCAAGTTAATAGGTCGTCTTTTTTAATTCTGCGAACTAGAGTACCACTTAATGTATAAATTGAGATAGTAGCTTTAGGAGGTAAGTTTGTTATCTTAACTTTGTTGTCAACTGGACCAGACTCATAAGCAGAAGAAGCATAATAAGGATTTGGAACTATGTTAATTAAACTTGTTGATTTTTTACCAGTTTCTTGATTCACATTGTTGTGAACACTTTCTGTGCTGAATGTATATTTAGGTAATAAGTTAGAACTTGTATCAGCTACCATTTTAGAGTATGGTTTGCGAACATATAAGTTAATTTTAACCTCAGTAGGAGGAACACCATTTTAAATTCATAAGCAGCGCTGGTAGTCATGGCAGGAATTACCCACATGGCTTGGCTAAATACTTGTCTTTTTGCTGTAGCAGAAGGGGATGAGTTAGGAGAAGTATTCAATAAAGTTTGGTATTGAGTACCTTCATCATATATAGGACCTTTAAAACTTCTGTTAGGTAATCCAGGATAACTTCCCATGATGTAAACAGAGTGTTTGCCACCAAATGTATAATAGCTTCCAGTACTTGTAAAACTAGATGTTGGATTCCAAATCATATCACTTCCATTTTCAGAAGGTAAGTATGAATCTTCACCAAAAACAATATTTAATCTTTCTCCAGTTTCTAAGTTTACAGCATATCCAGGGAAATAACTTCTTCCTCTTTCTGTAGTGCTTGTTGTCCAACCTGTAAGATTACCATTTCCATCATGATTAGGAGTTTTAGAAAAGTTGTATCTCATGTTGAATTTAGCCATGTTACCTTCGGTTAAATTTTTATCTTCGCCCATTTCAACAACAACACATTTTGTCCATTTTCTCACATCTGGAGTGATAACAAATTGCACACTTGCAAGCTCAGTTAATGGGTTATCAGTAATTTGAGATCCGCTCCAAGCTTGACCAAACACTAATTCTCCCCTAGTACTTGCACCTTCTACTCTTGAACACAAAGCATATGGAGCAATACGTCTGTCCCATATTTTCTCATAATTCTCATAAGGGTCGTAAGAATCGTTTCCTGTATGAGTATTGTCAAAATCGTCACGGAAGTCGTGATTATATGGATCAAAATTTTGAGTGCTAAGTCCAGATGTACCAGAACGAATCCAGTTAAATGGTGAACCATTGTCTTGGTCAATGTCTGGTACAGCAGTTAACCAACGTTTGCTATCGTCATTAAAAGTTACATCAAAACCTATAAATCCATTAGTTGTTTCACCATAAGGATTTCTGCCTGGAGTAGGAACTTGTTGAACATCTACTGCTAAGCCCCAATCTCTAAGGTTTTTTGTTAATTTAGTTGGTCCACCTATTCTTGTTCTTCCTTGAGTTGATTCGTATTTAACTTCTATTGTTGTATCAGAATAAACAACATCTCCAGTATTTAAATTGGTTAATTTCCAATAACTTTTTGCAGCAATTGAGTCTTGATATTTTTGTAAGCCACCTCTTGGGTTACTCTTACATTTACGGGCTCAATGAATGCAAATTCAAAATTAGCATTTGGAACCAATAAAGGATCAACAACTTTTATTCTTACTGGACCTTTTCCTCCAACATACACTGGATTGTTAGATTTTCCATTTGCTAATATTTCATTAATTGTTTCTTTGCTGAATTCTAATATTTGACCACCATTACCTCTACCAGACATTTGTTTTAATATTGGACCATCTCCATAGTTACTTCTTTGGTCGCTACCAAATTGTTCAGGTGATGTTTTGTGAGGAACTCCAGAAATTTTCACAGTATTTCTACTAGCCAGAAATTGAACAGGTTCTTGTTTTAAAGGGTCATTTGATGGATATCCGTATGCTAAAACTAAATAGTAGTATGTTTTGAAATCAATCAATGATTTGCTTGATCCTGAAGCAAATGCATCTTCTTTA
>WNGS01056554.1:0-12237 GCA_020271785.1 Procambarus virginalis
TAACAGGGAAACAAATTAATGACATCGAAATAGGGGAGAGCTAGTGGAGTGATCTCACACAAAGAAATCAGATTTGGCATAGAATGGAATAGACCTGTAGGAGAAAATTCTGTTAAAGTGCCAGATTTTCGAAAAGCTGATTTTAATAGCCTAAGAAATTTTTTGGGTCAATTGATTGGAAAGTCTTGGGTATGGGGTGGGGGCCGGTCTTGGAGCGAGACATGAACCCAGCGATGGGTGATGTAAATGGGGATTTCGATGTAGATTCAATTTATAACGTATTTAAGAATATTCTAAACAAAGCACAGGAACGTAGTATACCACACAAATTGAATAGATCGATTACTAATGACCCAAAGTGGATAACAAAGAATTTGAAGAATCTTATAGGTAAAAAGAGAGCTTGGTACAAGAGGATTAAAAATGGGGAGGTCACTTTAGAACAGGAATTCGTACAACTAGTTAGAAATGTTAAAAAGAGATAAGGAAAGCAAAAAGAAACTATGAAGTTCGTATAGCAGGGCAAGCAAAGACAAATCCTAAAGGGTTTTTTCAGTTATATCGAACTAAGACTAGGGAAAGGATAGGTCCATTAAAAACTGAGACAGGTCAAATAACAGATAGTGATGAAGAGATGAGTAGTATTTTTAATAAATATTTTGTATCTGTATTTACTAAAGAGGAACTTAACAATATGCCTTCAGCCCAACAAGTCTATGTGGGTGGGGACGAGGACAGGTTGACGAGTTTAGCAGTTACCAGGGAGGATGTTCTTAAACAAATAGTAAAACTCAAACCAAACAAATCCCCAGGGCCGGATGAAGTGTTTGCCAGAGTGCTGAAAGAATGCAAAGAGGAGCTTTGTGACCCACTGTCAATCATATTTAATAAATCAATAGAGTCAGGCACAGTGCCAGAGTTTTGGAAAGTTGCTAATGTGATACCAGTTTTTAAGAAAGGAGATAGATCACTTGCGTCTAACTATCGACCAATTAGCCTAACGTCTATTGTGGGAAAGTTACTCGAATCTATAATAGCAAATAAAATTCGTCTTCATCTTGAAAAACATAAATTAATAATTGAGTCGCAACATGGTTTTATAAATGGCCGTTCATGTTTAACAAATTTGTTATCTTTTTATTCTAGCATAGTTGAGGCAGTTGATAGTGGTAAGGATTGTGATGTTGTGTACCTTGACTTTAGCAAAGCTTTCGATACAGTGCCACATGAAAGACTGATTAAAAAGATAGAGGCTCATGGTATTGGGGTGCTATATTAAGCTGGATTAGGGCATGGCTATACCAAAGGAACAGAGAGTTAGTATAAATGGAGTCAAGTCAGAGTGGGAAAATGTTGTAAGTGGAGTGCCTCAAGGCTCTGTCTTGGGACCTCTGTTGTTTATAATATATATAAATGATTTAGATTCAGGTTTGAGTAGCAACATTTGCAAATTTGCCGATGATACGAAAATCGGTAGGGAAATTAATTCGGAGGAGGACTCACTATCACTTCAAGTTGATCTAGATAGGGTTTTGAAATGGTCAAAGGACTGGCAGATGCAGTTTAATGCTGATAAATGTAAAGTTCTGAGGCTAGGTAATGATGATAGAGTTACAAGATACGAGCTAGATGGTGTTGAGATTGCGAAGTCGGATTGCGAAAGGGATCTGGGAGTTATAATTAGTAAGAATTTAAAACAAAAGGATCAATGCATAAATGTTCGTAATAAGGCAAATAGGACACTCGGATTTATTAATCGCAGCGTAAGTAACAAGACACCTGGTGTGGTTCTCAAGCTATATCTTGCTCTGGTTAGGCCCCATTTAGATTATGCAGTTCAGTTTTGGTCGCCATATTATAGAATGGATATAAATTCACTTGAACGTGTCCAGCGTAGGATGACTAAGTTAATTCCCCAAATTAGAAATCTTTCATATGAAGAAAGATTAACAAAGCTTAATTGCATTCACTGGAAAGGCGAAGAGTTAGGGGTGACATGATAGAGGTTTACAAGTGGATGAATGGACATAACAAAGGGGATATTAATAGGGTATTGAAAGTATCAACACAGGACAGAACGCGAAACAATGGGTATAAATTGGATAAGTTTAGATTTAGGAAAGACTTGGGTAAATACTGGTTCAGTAACAGGGTTGTTGATTTGTGGAACCAATTGCCGCGTAACATTGTGGAGGTGGGGTCCCTCGATTGTTTCAAGCATGGGTTGGACATGTATATGAGTGGGATTGGGTGGTTATAAATAGGAGCTGCCTCGTATGGGCCAATAGGCCTTCTGCAGTTGCCTTTGTTCTTATGTTCTTATGTTCAGCTTAAACTGCATCTGCCAGTCCTTTGACCATTTCAAACCCTATCTAGATCAACTTGAAGTGATAGTGAGTCCTCCTCCGAATTAATCCCTACCGATTTTCGTATCATCGGCAAATTTGCAAATGTTGCTACTCAAACCTGAATCTAAATCATTTATATATATTATAAACAACAGAGGTCCCAAGACAGAGCCTTGAGGCACTCCACTTACAACATTTTCCCACTCTGACTTGACTCCATTTATACTAACTCTCTGTTTCCTTTGGTATAGCCATGCCCTAATCCAGCTTAATATAGCACCCCCAATACCATGAGCCTCTATCTTTTTAATCAGTCTTTCATGTGGCACTGTATCGAAAGCTTTGCTAAAGTCAAGGTACACAACATCACAATCCTTACCACTATCAACTGCCTCAACTATGCTAGAATAAAAAGATAACAAATTTGTTAAACATGAACGGCCATTTATAAAACCATGTTGCGACTCAATTATTAATTTTTGTTTTTCAAGATGAAGACGAATTTTATTTGCTATTATAGATTCGAGTAACTTTCCCACAATAGACGTTAGGCTAATTGGTCGATAGTTAGACGCAAGTGATCTATCTCCTTTCTTAAAAACTGGTATCACATTAGCAACTTTCCAAAACTCTGGCACTCTGCCTGACTCTATTGATTTATTAAATATGATTGACAGTGGGTCACAAAGCTCCTCTTTGCATTCTTTCAGCACTCTGGCAAACACTTCATCCGGCCCTGGGGATTTGTTTGGTTTGAGTTTTACTATTTGTTTAAGAACATCCTCCCTGGTAACTGCTAAACTCGTCAACCTGTCCTCGTCCCCACCCACATAGACTTGTTGGGCTGAAGGCATATTGTTAAGTTCCTCTTTAGTAAATACAGATACAAAATATTTATTAAAAATACTACTCATCTCTTCATCACTATCTGTTATTTGACCTATCTCAGTTTTTAATGGACCTTTATAATTAGGAAATCCTTCTAGAAGCTTCTGGATCCTTGAGAGATCATGCACAAAGTCACGTAGGCATCTATAGGGTCCCTATGGTGTATGTGTTCCTAGTGGCATTGTCATATAGCATCAAGATGTATAATGAATCTATAGTGATTCTGTTATGATTCTGATATGATTTTGATATGATTTTGATATGATTTTGATATGATAAAGAAATTATACCTTTCTTAGACAATAATATAGATATGGTGGGTAAAATTTCCCACACCTTCCAAAGGGAGAGAACTGGCACAGGGTCCAATACTAAGGACAATTGTAACCATATGTATTTATTTACTCTCCATCGGATTGATAATACAAGTGCAAATTCTGCTTGCACTTTTGTGCGGCTGTCTGTTGTGGACGATTGTGTCTGTTAGGAGTCTGTGGGTCATGTGGTGTAGAGGGTCTGGAGGTCTCTCAGGATCTAACTGCAGCTGACTCACTGATTCCATGTGGATGAGTTTGTCCAATGTCTTCAGGGAAGTTGTTCCTTTAGACAGGATTTTGACTATTCTTAAAATCCCCTGGCTATCTGGATGGACTGAGACAACTTTACCCAATGGCCAGTCAGCCCTTGGGCCATCACTGTCTACCAAGACAATATCGCCAGGTTGGAGATTAGATATATTATGTGGGACATTTGCCCAATAGTGATGCTCTCGTAGAGATGTAAGATATTCTTTTGTCCAAACATCATTCCAATTTTGGATTATGCTGGACAGATCCTTGTACCCCTGAACCAACTCTCTCTGACTCACATTTGAGGGATCTCTGATCTCATCATCCACTAGAGATGGTACCGGAGTCAGAAGTCTTCCATACATTATGTGGGCAGGATTTAATGGCTCATGTTGAGTATGATCATTAGACATGTAAGTCAACGGCCGGTTATTCTCCCTTGATTCTATTTCTGTGATTACTGTCTGGAGTTCTTGAAGATTGATTTTCTGTCGGTGTAGAGATTTTCTCAAGGATCTTTTGACAGTTCCTATTAACCGTTCATAAAATCCTCCATGCCATGGGGTTCTTGGAGGGATAAATTTTCATCTGCAATGACGTTGTTCCAGTGTGGAAGTAACTGCAGGATTAGAACAGATTTCCAGTAGATATGCTTCTCCAGCTACCAAGTTTGCTCCATTATCTGAAATCATCAGCTTGGGGCATGCTGCGAATCTGCGGAAAGCTTGAATAAATGATTGAGCAGTCATATAGGGTGTTACCTCTGGATGTACTGCTCTGGTGGTAGCACAGGTGAACAGACAGATGTATGCCTTGATAGGTTGCTTATCTGCAGTCCCTGTTAGATATATTGCTCCTGTATAATCTACTCCTGTCATCTCGAAAGGATGTAGATGGACCACTCGTTCCTTTGGTAGGGGTGGTGGCCCTGGATAAGAGCAAGTTCTTGCATCGTACCTTCGGCATATGCAATTTTTCAAGATTGATTTGACTGACTGTCTTCCCTGAGGAAACCAATACTGTTGTCTGATATGTGTGAGTGTGTCTAACACTCCTCCATGTTTGATGATTTGTTGATGTGTATGTAACACAATCAACCTTGTGATCCAATGATTTTTTGGTAAAAGCCGTGGATGCACTGTATCTAGAATGATATCTGTGTATTTAAGTCTCCCTCCACAATGCAGAATATTGTGATTTTCTTGATCTATCCACAGACTGATATTGTGTTTTAACTTATGCGGAAGAGTTTCATAGTAATTCCCATAAGTTTCTCTCTGGGTTTGTCTTACCCAATAGATACGTGCATCTGGAAAAGTGTATTCTCTACCTCTTTTCCTGAGATAATGAAACATGTTCTGTGTTACATTGATTAATTTGATGAGCGAGGAGTAACGAGTACAATCCAAGACTGACATTTGAGCTTGCTGCCTGATGGTAGGTATGGTTTGTGTCGTAATGACGTGTGGCTTTTGTTCCGGCCAACTACCATTTACTAACCATCGAGGCCCATGAAACCAAATATCTGCCTTTGCAAACTGTTTAAACGCCATACCTCTTGATAAGAGATCAGCAGGATTATCTTTTCTTGGTACATGCAACAATTGAAAGCCTGCAGAAATTTCTTTAATTTCCGAGACGCAATTTCTTACATATGGAGTCAGACAGTTGTCGTTTTGTACCCATTGTAAGACAGCGTCATTGTCAGACCATATAATGACATCTTTGATGTTCATGGTACACAAGACTTGTTTTATATGCACAGCTAAGTGTGGGCCAGTTAACAATGCAGTTAGTTCCATCTGAGGCAATGTCCTCTTTTTTAATGGTGCAACTCCGGCCTTAGAGGTGATAAGATATGATTGATGGGAAATCACTAAGTAAGCACAAGCTCCAAAAGCTTTGGCTGATGGTACTTCATCATTTTCCTCGACTATGTGTCTCGGAAATATTATCTTTTTGACTAAAGTTTGTTTGTGAGCCACTTCCATCCAAGCGTTTTGTAACTGGAGTGGTAGTGGATCATCCCAACCAACTTTAGTCTTCCAAGCTTCTTGCACCAATAAACGCCACTTGATAGTTAAAGAATTTAGTAGACCAAGTGGGTCGAATATTTTGCTAACTTGTGAAAGCAAATCCCTTTTTGTAGCAATGCAATAATTTACTGGTACAGATATGATTGATATTGTGTCCGAGATTAGATCCCATTCCATACCTAACACCTTTTGTGATTCTGGTAGGTGATATTCAAGGTAATCTCTTGCTATTTGATTATTCAATGGTGCATTATTAGAGGCCCATGATTGTAGTGGCATGTTGGCACCTTGTAGCTCCTTGTTGGCCTCTTGATATAATTGTAACAATTCAGTAGTACTGATAACTGTCCCTTAAAAATTATCTACATATAGATTCTGCCTGATTTCAACCTTATAGGGACTTGATGATTTCTTCAGATGAGTATCTAGAGTTGCTTGCAACAGAAATGGACTTGACGTCACGCCGAAGAGAACTGAGGAGAATCTGTAAGTCACAATAGGACTATTCATATCTTTTGGGTTCTCTACCCATAGAAACATAGTGAAGCCTCTATCTTCTTCCTGCAAGCCAACTCTTAGAAAGACTTTGCTTATATTAGCTGAAAATGCATATTTGTTAAGTATAAACTTCAGCAGTATGTCCTACAATTTCTGAGTTAGACTTGGACCTGTTTGCAAACAATCATTTAGACTGGTTCCTTGGGGTCCACATTTAGAGCTTCAATTAAAAACTATCCATAAAGGAGTCGTTTTTTATTCTCTCATTACAGCCGTGTGTGGTAAAAAATGGCCTGTTTGCTTATTGTCGTGTTTCACGACTTCGATGAATTTATTCTTTAATTGTTGAGTAATAATCTCATGATAGAGTTTTAAATGCTCAAGCCTTTTTCTTAGCTTTGCTAATTGAGATTTAAATTGACTGTAAGCCATGTGATAGTTGGTAGGTAAGGTTTTATGGTTGATTTTCCAAGGTAGCCTTACCCAATACTGTCCATCATGGTACTGTACAGTTTCTAAGTACTGATTTTATGTATAGACATCATTAGGACTTGGTTGTTCAGGAATTATTCCTATGGCATCAAGTTCCCACAACTGATGCACAGATTCCAATCAGTCATCAATCATGTGGGGGATATTAAGTGTTGACTGTTCTTTGCCTAGTCAAGCCACGATTACAGTTTCTATATGATGTGATTTTTCAGGAGTTGAAGGTTCAAGATCTAGTATAGGTCCTGTCATCAATATGCCTCCTGCTGATTTGAGTAAATTCATACCCATAGATTCCTCTGATCCCAGAATGAATCGATGATAGTAGTCAGCTCCAATCAGGATTCCGATATCCCATCCTTCTCCATCTCATGAGATGGAGAAGGATGGGAAGCTGCCCTTCTAGATGTAACAGTCATGGAAAGGAACGGAGGTTTCCACACTGCAGTCTACACTAAGGAAACAAACATAGGAATGTGCCTCAATGCCAACAGTGACTGCCCAGACAGGTACAAGAGGAGTGTTGTTAACGCTTATGTCGACCGGGCTCTTAGCCACAGCTCAGGATGGAAGCAAGTCGATGAAGAACTCTGTAGGTAAGGCAGGTCCTAGTCAACAACGGCTTCTCCAATGGTTTCGTTGAAGACATCATAAGAAGGAAGGTGAAACACCATGCAACCTCTGAAGAGACAACTAACACAACACCTGTACCCCCTATTAGACTATTTTACAGGAACTTCTTTTCCACAACTCATGAAACGGAGGAAGGGTCCTGAAAGATATTGTTAATAGAAACGTTATCCCTACAGACAAAAATCCGAGATACATACAATTGACGATTTACTATAAACCAAAAAACAGCCAACCTACTCATGAGAAACTCTCCAGACACAAAGCAGAATGCTTTAAAAGAGACCAATGTCGTCTATGCCTTCAAATGCCCACTTGGGACTGTAACCTCAAAAAACTCAGTATATAGGCAAGACAACAACATCTCTTTCCAGACGATTAACAATGCATAAGCAACAGGGCTTCATTAAGGAACATATAATCTCTTCCCACAACCAGACCATCACCAGAGAAGTCTTAACAAAAAACACAGAAATCATCGATAGATACAGCGATAGCAGGCGGCTTGATATCTGTGTGGCACTACACATTAAGACGTCAACACCAGCAATCAACAGCCAATTAATGCATAACTATATTCTACCCACTTCAAGACTCTGCGCCAATATAGAAGCATCAAGATATGGGCCAATAGGCCCTCTGCAGTTACTTCCATTCTTCCCTTTAATTTACCCAATTTTTGCCCATTGTTTCGTGTTCTGTCTAGTGTTGAAAGTTTTGTTCACCTCATCCAAAACTGTTGTAACATATCACCTCACCAAAATGTGGGTATAAAATGAAGCTGTTTTAAATCATAGCATAGTAGAACTCTGTTTAGTGTTTGCAGGTATAATTGTGTGTGTGTAAACTAAAGTCTTTGAAAATGTAATAAGTTATTACGAAACGCATTCAAGTGTCGCGTCAGACTAGAAATAAAAATGAATTTTGGAGAATTGATTTTTCAATTACATCAACAGTGAAAAGAAACATAAGAAATATTGAGAAAATTCGTGTTAGAATTATTAATCTTACTTTTTCGGTCATTATATATATATTGGTGTATACTGGCAGCAGGTCTTCTTTTAAACATGTCTCATTGAATATGACCACATATTCTTTATTTACAATCTTCTGATTTAATTAGGGCTTCTATCCCTCTAACTATTTTCTTAGCATCAGGGCTTAGCTGAAAGAGGAGTTCTCCAAAACTCATTTTCGTGATATCAAGGTGAAGAAAAAAGTGAATTACTGTAGAATGTATTACACTTATTTATACAATTTGCACAACGTTTCGAACCTCCATGGATCATTCTCAAGTGAAAAGAGTTTTCAGAACTGGTTGATTTATACCTGCACTGGGTCAGGTGATAAGACAATAAAGGCAAAAACATGCGGGATACATAAAGGATAAAAGGGGTGAAGCACATAAGAACATAAGAATAAAGGTAACTGCGGGAGGCCTATTGGCCCATACGAGTAGCTCTTATCTACATACAAGATTAATCAGGTGTAATTGGCCTGTTATGTTGAACAGTGTCTTCTGTGTTGGCATCATTATGTTCTGCTCTTGTCCTTACTCTCATGGTGGGTAGAGTAAATAGTTCCGTGATTTGGGTGTTCATTGTAGGTTGTTCTATTCTTATGTGAATTGCTTCAAGAACTTGTAACCTTCTTGCATCTTGGGTTTTGTCTATTACAGGTATTTTTGTTCAACATTTCTGTAGCCGTTATGTAGATGACATATTCGTTATAGTAAAAGACTCAGATGAACTAATTGATCTAAAATGCCATAGAGAGAGAGAGTCAGTACTCCGATTTACACATGAAAACAGTGAAAATAACAGTCTGCCATTTTTGGATGTACTAATAACAAAAACAGGAACCTCTTTTAAGCACCCACGTTTTACTAAGCCCACCAACATAGGATTATGCCTGAACGGTAGAAGTGTGTGCCCCCAAAGATACAAAGCCATGTTCTCAATGCTTATATTCGTCGAGCGCTTACCCACTGCTCCGAATGGAGCAACGTGAGTAGAGAGTTTGAAAGAGTAACTCAGTATTGGTGAAGACGATATAGCAACGTGGAAATAAACGCTGCTATAAGAAGACACTTGGACCGATGGTATAATCCTGAACCTAGAACGGAAACCACAATATCTCCATAAAATTATATTACAAATCAACCATGCACAGTGAACATATAAAATGGAAAGTCTTACAAGAGGGTTGCAGGCGCAGTCTTTCTATGAAGTCCTGAGAGTGACGAAGGTGGGCAGGGGAAAAAGTGCCAAGGTAAGGCGTCAGGGTTTAGCGAGCCAGGAGGCAAGAGGATAGCTGACAGAGCCCCGTGAAGAAATGATAGGACGAGAGGAGGAAGACCAGGTTTATGAGTCTTAGGAAGACCATAGAAATAAGGGAAGAGGGCAGATGACACGGAACGTTTAATGAGATCAAAGTCAGAGAGGACAAAGACTAGAGCTGTCTTAGTTTGCGCGGTTAAGGAAGTTTTGAGGCGATCCAAAGGTTAAGAAGTCAGAGGAGCATAAGTGCGAGAGTCAGAGAGTCCTCTTCTTATTCCTATCCCTATCCCTTTCTCTGTGGTTTATAAGTTATAATAGCGCTCCCTCGTATGGGCCAATAGACCTTCTGCAGCTCCTATTACTATTACTATCTCCTCTACAACACCTACTTTGCTCCTCAGCTCTCTCTTTCTTTGCCTATTTATTGCCCGTCTCTCTACTTCCTCATCACCCATTTGGTCACCATTTGGTCCGGGAGACATCTCCCGTCGCGCGCAGGGTGCAGTCGCACCTCCACAGATCTCCAGTATCATCTTTTGATACTGGTAATGGCTCAAAAGGGCCACCACTTACGGGCTATTCATGCCCGTGCCACCTCTTGGGTGGCTTAATATCTTCATCAATCAATCAATCAATTTAATTTTTTACCATTTGGTCACCATTTGTCCGGGAGACATCTCCCGTCACGCAGGGTGCATTCGCACCTCCACAGATCTCCAGTATCATCTATTGATACTGATAATGGCTCAAATGGGCCACCACTTACGGGCTATTCATGCCCGTGCCACCTTTTTGGGTGGCTTATCTTCATCAATCAATCAATCACTTCCTCATCACAATCGACTTGAGAATGGTCCAGGACGGACCGAAACGTTGTCGTCTCTTCACTTCTCTTCTAGTGTGTGGTCTGGTCAACATATAGGTAGTTTTACTACAAATGCTCACACTGTGAAAAATACCATAAAATACTAATTATACTTGCTTCTCTTATAACAAACGTAACCAACCCTTTTGTTAAACTTCCTCCTACTATATATAATCTATTAAAAACATTATAAAGGTAAGAAGCAAACAAGTATAAAACAATATAAATACCAGCTTGAGTTCGCTTAGGCTGGTAACCCCCATCCGAAAAATCAAAATTAAAGTAGGAATTAAAGAATTCTCAACCTAAATAAAACATCAAATAATTTATTGAATAAAAAAGTTATTAATAATGCAAACAACAAAACTAAATTTTTGGAGTTATAATTAGTAAGAATTTAAAACAAAAGGATCAATGCATAAATGTTCGAAATAAGGCAAATAGGACACTCGGATTTATTAATCGCAGCGTAAGTAACAAGACACCTGGTGTGGTTCTCAAGCTATATATTGTTCTGGTTAGGCCCCATTTAGATTATGCAGTTCAGTTTTGGTCGCCATATTATAGAATGGATATAAATTCACTTGAACGTGTCCAGCGTAGGATGACTAAGTTAATTCCCAAATTAGAAATCTTTCATATGAAGAAAGATTAACAAAGCTTAATTTGCATTCACTGGAAAGGCGAAGAGTTAGGGGTGACATGATAGAGGTTTACAAGTGGATGAATGGACATAACAAAGGGGATATTAATAGGGTATTGAAAGTATCAACACAGGACAGAACGCGAAACAATGGGTATAAATTGGATAAGTTTAGATTTAGGAAAGACTTGGGTAAATACTGGTTCAGTAACAGGGTTGTTGATTTGTGGAACCAGTTGCCGCGTAACATTGTGGAGGTGGGGTCCCTCGATTATTTCAAGCATGGGTTGGACATATATATGAGTGGGATTGGGTGGTTATAAATAGGAGCTGCCTCGTATGGGCCAATAGGCCTTCTGCAGTTACCTTTGTTCTTATGTCCTTAAGCTCCACCTCCTCGCCCTTAAGTTCCTCCAGCTCCGCGTCATCAAGCTTCACCTCCTCGCCCTCAAGCACCTCTACCTCTTCGTTCACAAGCTCCACTTCCTAGCCCTCAAGCTCTTCCACCTCCGATTCCTCAAGTTCCACCTCCTCGCTATCAATCTTCTCTCCCTCCGCTTCCTCAGGCTCCACCTCTCCCCCCCCCCCCAAGTTCCTCCACTCGACATCTGTGTCCTCAAGCACCACCTCTGCGTCCTCAAGCTTTACCTCCTTGCCCTCAAGCTCCTCTACTTCCACCTACGCGTCCTCAAGCTTGACCTCGTTGTTCTCATGCTCCTCCACTTCCACGTCCTCGCCCTCAAGCTCTTCTACCTCCACTTTCGGGTCCTCAAGCTCCACCTGTTAGCCCTTAAGCTCCACTTCCTTGCCCTCCAACTAATCGACCAGAAGCTTCACCTCCTCACTCTCTTGCTCCTCCACCTCCGCGACCTCAGTTTCCACCTCCACTATTTGGGGATTATTTTGGTAATGCTTAGGGTTTGGATTATTGTACTTGTTATTTATAGAAGACAGTAAATAAATTCAATAAATTTAGTTGCTTATTTTTAATA
>WNGS01056558.1:7424-46130 GCA_020271785.1 Procambarus virginalis
GTGCAGTTGTATATTGTAATGCCGTATATATTTATCGCAGTTATGTGTATTGTAATTATGCCTTCCCAGTGTATTGTTTGGTTTGAATCTATTTGAACATTCTTTTTCTGTACCTCTCATAAGTAGGGGCCCCCTTCTTGATGCCCAATTCTCGCAATAAATGTACGAGACAAATGCATACTAAAACAGGTTAGGATAGGGCACAAGTTTGTCCAGGTACGCCCTGGGTGGGCTGTGGGGACCCCTAGGGCGAACAGACCACTAACCCACCCTGGCCAGCCAGCCAGGTGCGCGCTGACTGTGCCCTAACCAAACCATCCCACCACCCCAAAAATTGGTGTTGCTCACATCGGCCCCCGGGAGTCAAGTCGGCGTGGAACTGTGGAAGTGCCTTTTTCTGAAAATCAATTCTCCATCTGTCTCCTTTTACACTACTAAGGCTCGTAGAGCATCTGGAGGGAAATAACTTTGTAACGCACCACCAACATCGTGCCTCACAGGGTTAATAGAATTTTATGTCCAGGCAACGAAAATTAGGCAGGAAAGAGAAGGGTGGGCCGACTGCATTTTCCTGGACTGCCAAAAAGCCTTTGACACAGTACCCCATAAAAGGCTGTTAAAAAAGTTGGAGCAACAGGCAGGAGTAAAAGGGAAGGTGCTCCAGTGGATAAGGGAGTACTTAAGCAACAGGAAACAGAGAGTAACGGTGAGGGGGGAGACATCAGAGTGGCGAGATTTCACCAGCGGAGTCCCACAGGGCTCAGTACTTGGACCCATCTTGTTTCTAATATATGTGAACGATCTTCCGGAGGGTATAGACTCATTCCTCTCAATGTTTGCTGATGATGCAAAAATTATGAAAAGAATCAAGACGGATGAAGATAGACAGAGACTACAGGATGACCTGGATAAACTGGAGGAATGGTCTAGAAAATGGCTGCTAAAGTTCAACTCGGGAAAGTGTAAGGTGATGAAATTAGGCGAAGGGAGCAGGAGGCTGAACACAAGGTATCATCTGGGAGGTGAAATCCTGCAAGAGTCAAATAGAGAGAAAGATCTGGGGGTTGATATCACACCGAACCTGTCCCCAGAGGCCCACATCAAAAGAATATCATCAGCGGCATATGCTAGACTGGCAAACATAAGAACTACCTTTAGAAACTTGTGTAAGGAATCTTTCAGAACCTTGTATACCACTTATGTAAGACCAATCCTGGAGTATGCAGCTCCAGCCTGGAGTCCATACCTAGTTAAACACAAGACAAAGTTAGAGAAGATTCCGCGGTATGCCACCAGGCTCGTCCCGGAACTGAGAGGATTGAGCTACGAGGAAAGGCTAAAGGAGCTGAACCTCACATCCCTGGAAAACAGAAGATTAAGGGGAGACATGATAACCACCTACAAAATTCTCAGGGGAATTGACAGGGTGGACAAAGACAAACTCTTCAGCACGGGTGAGACACCAACAAGGGGACACAGGTGGAAACTTAGTACTCAGATGAGCCATAGAGACGTTAGAAAGAATTTTTTCAGTGTCAGAGTAGTTAATAAATGGAATGCACTAGGAAGTGATGTGGTGGAGGCTGACTCCATACACAGTTTCAAATGTAGATATGATAGAGCCCAGTAGGCTCTGGAATCTGTACACCAGTTGATTGATAGTTGAGAGGTGGGACCAAAGAGCCAAAGCTCAACCCCCGCAAGCACAAATAGGTGAGTACAATTAGGTGAGTACACACACACACACACCTTAGGAAGTGATGTGGTGGAGGCTGACTCCATACATAGTTTCAAGTGTAGATATGATAGAACCCAATAGGCTCAGGAACCTGTACACCTGTTGATTGACGGTTGAGAGGCGGGACCAAAGAGCCAGAGCTCAACCCCCGCCAGCACAACTAGGTGAGTACAACTAGGTGAGTACACACACACACACACACTTCAATCACGGAAGGATTGACTGGGAGAACAAGGAACCACATGGAGGCGAGGATACGTGGAGAGCCAAACTATTGGAGGTGGTGACTAGAAACTTTTTAACCCAGCATGTCAGAGAACCCACAAGGATGAGAGGAAATGACGAACCAGCGAGACTCGACATAGTCTTCACTCTGAACGACTCCGACATAAGAGAAAGCGGTTTTGAGGCCCCAGTAGGAATGAGCGTCCACAGTGTACTGGTGTTTGAGTACCTGATTGAAGAAAGGTTATTGAACTCGAGGAGGGATACCGAAAACAAAGGTTAGCATACCGAAAGGGAAACTCTCATAGTTTCCCTTTCCCTTGAGGTAAGAAAATTCCTAACAGATATAGCATGGAAAACAGACCTCTGGGGAAAGACGGCCCAAGACATGATGGACTTCATCGCGCAGAAGTGCAAGGACGCAGCAAACAAGTTTGTCCCAATCCAAAAGGAAAACAGTGAAATGAAGATGAGAAACCCATGGTTTAGTCAGAGATGTAGGCTAGCTAAGCAGTAAAGTAAAAGAGCATGGACAAACTATAGGAATAACAAGACACTGGAGAGCAGAGAAAGATACCAGAATGCAAGGAATGAATATGTCAGGATGAGAAAAGAGGCAGAAAGACAATACGAAAATGACATCGCAAGCAAGGCAAAGACTCAGCCTAAATTGCTGCATAGCCACATCAAGAGGAAAATAACAGTAAAGGAACAGGTTATGAAATTAAGGATAAGGGCAGAAAGATTCACTACAAACGACAAGGAAGTGTGTGAGGAACTGAATAAGAAATTCCAGGAGGTCTTCACCTTAGAGCAAGGAGAAATTCCAGAGATAAGAGAAGGAATAGCTAACCAGGAACCACTGGAAGAGTTTGAGATTACCAGCGGGGAAGTAAGGAAGTGTTTACTAGAGTTGGATGTGACAAAGGCTATAGGCCCAGATGGAATCTCCCCTTGGATACTAAAGGAAAGTGCAGAACTGTGCCTGCCACTCTCCATAGTGTATAACAAATCACTGGCAAAAGGGAAAATGCCAGAAGTTTGGAAAGCAGCTAACATAGTCCCGATATACAAGAAAGGGGATAGACAGGAGGCACTGAACTACAGGCCAGTGTTCCTAACCTGCATACCATGCAAGCGGATGGAGAAGATTGTGCGAAGAAAGCTAGTGGAACAGCTGGAGCGAAAGAACTTTGTAACACAGCATCAACATAGATTCAAGGAGGCAGGTCCTGCCTCACAGGGTTACTTGAATTCTATGACCAGGCAACAAAAATAAGGCAAGAAATAGAAGGGTGGGCAGACTGCATATTTTTGGATTGTCAGAAAGCCTTTGATACAGTACCACACAAGAGGCTAGTGAAAAAGCTGGAGATGCAGGCTGGAGTTAGGGGTGAGGTCTCAGATTGGCGAGACGTTACAAGTGGAGTCCCGCAGGGTTCAGTCCTTGGACCTATACTGTTTCTGATATATGTAAATGATCTCCCAGAGGGTATAGACTCGTTTCTCTCAATGTTTGCTGATGATGCAAAAATTATGAGGACGATTGAAACAGAGGATGATAGTAGGAGGCTACAAGATGACCTAGACAGACTAAGTGAATGGTCCTAGAAATGGCTGTGGAAGTTCAACCCGAGTAAATGCAAAGTAATGAAACTAGGCAGTGGAAACAGGACGCCAGACACAGGATACAAAATAGGAGATGAAGTACTTAATGAAACGGACAGAGAGAAAGATGTAGGAGTTGATATCACACCAAACCTGTCTCCTGAAGCCCACTTAAAAAGAACAACGTCTGCGGCATATGCGAGGCTGGCTAACATCAGAACAGCGTTCAGGAACCTGTGTAAGGAATCATTCAGAATCTTGTACACCACATATGTAAGACCAATCCTGGAGTATGCGGCCCCAGCATGGATCCCGTACCTTGTCAAGCACAAGAAGAAGCTGCAAAAAGTTCAAAGGCATGCCACTAGACTAGTCCCAGAACTAAGAGGCATGAGTTACGAGGAAAGGCTGCGGGAAATGCACCTTACGACACTGGAAGACAGAAGATTAAGGGGAGACATGATCACAACCTACAAAATCCTCAAGGAAATCGACGCGGTAAACAAGGATAAACTATTCAACACTGGTGGTACGCGAACAAGGGGACACAGGTGGAAACTGAGTACCCACATGAGCCACAGGGACGCTAGAAGGAACTTTTTCAGTGTCAGAGTAGTTAACGGATTTAATGCATTAGGCAGTATGGCTGACTCCGTACACAGTTTCAAATGTAGATATGATAGAGCCCAGTAGGCTCAGGAATCTGTACAACAGTTGATTGACAGTTGAGAGGGGGGACCAAAGAGCCAAAGCTCAACCCCCGCAAGCACAAATAGGTGAGTACAAATATTCGAGTACACACACACACACACACACACACACATACACTCAATAACTTTGTAACACAGCATCAACATGGGTTCAGGGATGGCAAATCCTGCCTCACAGGGTTACTTGAATTCTACGACCAGGCAAGAAAGAGAGGGGTGGTCAGACTGCATAATTTTGATTGCCAGAAAGCCTTTGATACAGTACCACACAAGAGGCTACTGAAAAAGCTGGAGATGCAGGCTGGAGTGAAAGGGAAGGTACTCCATTGGATAAAGGAGTACCTAAGCAACAGTAGACAACGAGTCAATGTGAAGGGTGAGGTCTCAGATTGGCGAGATGTTACAAGTGGAGTCCCGCAGGGGTCAGTCCTTGGACCTATACTGTTTCTGATATATGTAAATGATCTATCAGAGGGTACAGATTCGTTTCTCTCAATGTTTGCTGATGATGCAAAAATTATGAGGATTGAAACAGAGGATGATAGTAGGAGGCTACAAGATGACCTAGTCAGTGTAATGGTGCCCTCTCCTATTTCTCCCGTATGCCTGCTTTAAGAGTCATATCAGCTTTCTTTACTGATTCTCTGAGATGCAGGTAATCTTTTGGTATATGTGGCGACCAGAGCGGCCGCCTGATAAGGGAGAAATTTACATTATAAGTTGTAGGTAAGGGGAAAGTGGCGCCCTGATACAAACGAAATGGTACCCCTACCTGCAGATCTGCCATTTTGTGGAGGATGCAAGACGACTACGGATTGGCTAAATTAGGTCACGGGCAACCAATCAAAGCCCGCCGTGACGTCACCGAGTGCCCCTGGCGACGCCAGCAGTGGTAGCGTCAGAGTTGACCTGGCTGTGGAGGTGAGAGGATGCGCCTCGATCAGCTCTCGTGTATTTGAGGCTTCTAGAGCCTGTGGTGTCTGTATATAGCTGAGATAGTCTTGGTAGTAAGGTTGATGTAAAGTCATTCCTGGTTACTGACTTTAATACTTATAAACGATTACATGACTAGAGCTCCCAAGCTTGGCAGGCGTCCTGTGCTTGTTTACCTCCTCTCTAGTGGCGTCCAGCCGCCGCACATAGAAAACGGATGGTACCATTTTCTGTGAACATGACATCCCTCCTTTTCTTTAAAAAGAATGAATACAGGATGTCTACCATGCTTGTAGCACAAAGCAAAGTTATTGACACAAAGTAAGTTATTAACATATCAAGAGATATTGCATACATTTAACATTAATTAAACACACAAAGAATTTAAACAATCTTTACCACAAAGGATTTCAATGTTAAAAATACATATGCAATGTTAAACAAACATGAAAGAAACTGTAATACAAAGTTACAAAATATTGAATGAGAGATCTGCATTATTCAAACAATATTAAATTTAGTTTAGCATAACAAGTAAATACTTTGCATTACATAGGAACACAATTAATCATCATATCGTGTAGGGCGTTTAACATGACGTTTTGGACGAGAGTCCTTAAGTACAAGAATATCCCTCGATGAATTGTTTATCGAGTTATAACTCATTTTTTCTTTTTCTTTTGCACGACTTTGCACTTCATCATTTTCTACACTAGTTGGAATCACTTTGAAATAAGCCATATTACGTGTTATACTATGATCTCTATTACTCGCTGTTACCATAGTTCCTTTTACACTAATCACTTTATATGGTTTTGTATCATACGGCATATCTAACTTTCCCTCTTTTTTCTTTTTAACGAGAACAGTATCTCCAACCTTTATGAATTGTTCCTTTGCACGTTGATCATGAGCAATTTTCATTTTGCCCTTGGCTAGTGCATCCTTCTGAGCGAGACGTTTATCCGTTACCTTGGCTGGCATGACAGGTAGTGCGATTCTCATAGGACGTCCAAATAAAAGTTCGCCAGGCGACTTGCCCAGTGTTCCATGCGGTGTTGCACGGTAGTTCCTGAGAAAAGCATACATAGCTTGTTTCCAGGATCGTCCTTCGGCATGAGCACAGCGTACAGCTTTCATGAGAGGTTGCATGAATCTCTCGACTTCTCCATTTGCTTGAGGATGTAGTGGCATCACACGGCGGTGTTTGAATCCAATATGCTCAGCAAAGTTGACAAAGTCTTGTCCATTAAATGGCGGTCCATTGTCCGTCTTGACAACTTCAGGAATGCCAAAGTTTGAAAAGATCTTGTCGAGTTTCGGGATGACAGCCTTTGCAGATGTGGAAGTGATGATTTCTACTTCTGGATAACGTGAGTGATCATCAATGACTACCATCAAGTACTCTCCAGTTGGTAGCGGTCCACAGAAATCCATCGATACTTCCATCCATGGTGCAGCAGGTAGTGGTGAAGGTTGTAGAGGTGTTGGTCTTGAAGTATCCACTGCAGCTTGGCAAGGGACACAGGCATCATGCATGTCCTTAGCTTGACGATCAATGCCAGGAAACCACACCTTTTCTCGTAGCAGCTGTTTGGTCCTTACAAGACCTTGGTGTCCTTGATGTGCAAGCTTCAGAGCACGTTGCTGGAGAACAGCTGGAATGACGATACGAGTACCTCGCAGCACGGTGTCGCGTTGTTGCGTAACACTTAATTCTGTCTGGATGCGTTCAAGTGCTTTGAATGCATCTTGGTCAACTCCTGAGGGTGGGATGCGTGGAAACTTTTTCTTAGTCAATGCATCCACTGTTGCTTGCAGAGTTGGGTCCTCTAGGGTTGCAGTACGGATTTCATCAAGAGTGAGAGCCTTAGGGACTGCATCACAGGTTACAGAGTGTACATATTCCTCGGCAACTTGCTGATGCTTGGTGATGGTGAAACTGTTGGCAGGATGTCGACTGATGTAATCAGCGGGATTGCCTGCACCTGGCTTGTATTTCACCGTAAAGTTGTATGGTTGCAGACGAAGAGCCCATCTCTCAATGCGAGCTGGTGGTTTGGACTTTGGATTATTGAAGATGGTCTCCAACGGTTTGTGGTCAGTGACTATCGTGGTAAAGGGTGCACCAAGCAGATACACATTGAAGTGTTCACAGCCCCATACAAGAGCAAGAGCTTCCTTCTCTGTCTGACTGTATCGTTGCTCAACATCTGTGAGAGAACGGCTGGCGTAGGCAATTACTACTCTGGAATCTGGTTGACCAGGTTTGTGTTGGGCTAACACAGCACCTAAACCAACAGGACTAGCATCCACCGTTAACTCAGTGTCCATTGATGGATCAAAGTATGCAGCAGTCGCATTTTCTACTAGTGCATCTTTCACAGCATCAAATGCATTTTGCTCGACATCGCTCCAGTACCATGATGCATTTTTCTTCAGGAGCTCACGTAGAGGCTTCGTAATGGTAGCAAAATCTGGAATGAAGCGAGAACAGTAGTTTGCCATTCCCAGAAAACTATGTACTTCAGTGGATGTTGAAGGAGGTGCAGCATTCTTGATATCTGCAACTTTCTTAGGATCTGGAGACAGACCTTTGTCACTAAGTACATGTCCAAAGAATTCAATTTTATGTTGATTGAACTCACACTTTGCTCGGCTTAGCGTCAAATTCTTTTCTCGTAAGCGTTGCAATGTTGCACGAAGAGCTTTGTCGTGTTCAGCTTGGGTACGGCCATAAACAATGATGTCATCAGACATGTTGTCAGCATTAGGTATATCTTGCAATACCTGGCTGATGATGTGCTGGAATACTTCAGCAGCACTGTTAATACCAAAACTCAGGCGCTTGTACCTATACAGACCTCGATGTGTCGTAAACGTTGTGATGAATCGACTCTCATCATCAAGTTCAAGCTGATGATAGCCCTTGTTTAAATCTAACTTGCTGAATACAGTTGCACCATTCAAGCGGTAGATCATATCATCTACAGTGGGTGTAGGATGGCGTTCACGCATTATTGCCTTGTTGGGAACACGCATGTCTACACAAATGCGTATCTCATCTGGATTCTTCGGCTTTGGTGGAGTGACAATTGGGCTTACCCATGGTGTTGGGCCTGTTACCGGTTCAATGATATCTAGTTCTATCAGCCTATCCAGTTCGGCATCGACTTTCTTGCGAGTATGGAATGGTTGTCGGCGATGTGGTTGGGCAACTGGAATTACATCTGGGTTGATATGCAGATGTACCTTGCTATCAGTATAACAACCTATGGATTTAAACCGATCAGAAAATTCAGCAACAATAGCATCAACATTGTTTGCAGATTCCACTGCTACAGCATTAGAAAGCTGAAGTAGCCCCAATTTGGTTGAAGTCTTGTAACTGAGTAAAGACTCCTTTGCATTCCTAACAACATGGAATGTAGTAATGAGCATTGCATTCTTTGACTTAATCTCTGCAGTGAAAGTTCCAATCACTGGTAAGGCTACCTTTGAAGCATAGGCAGTGGCTTTGCCATTATAGTTTTCAAGCTTTGGGAACTGTTTTTTAAATTTTTCATAGTGGCACTCAGCAATGGTGTCAATGTTTGATCCAGTGTCAATGAGAATTTTGAGACAAATGCCAGCAATGTATACTATAGTCTCTGGGTTGTTTGGAAGATCATTCCATTCTGTGATTGCTTGTACTCCACAAATATAATCACATTCACTGTCATCTGAGACTGGTTGTAATGAAATGTTGTCTTGTATATTATTAACATTCTTGATTTGAGGTGCAATATTGTGTTTGCCACCTCGACTCCTATGACTTGATCCTCGTACATTGCTTTTATTTATTGATTGTGGTTTCTTTAGTGCGGAACGACACATAGCACCAAAATGACCTAGTTTTCTACACTCATAGCACTTCTTACCTTGTGCAGGACAAACATTATCTTGGTGTGGGTAGTCTCCTCCACAATTGTAACATTTATTGTTGACAACCTCTGATGTGAGTCGTTGTGACTGCTTGAGTCTTGTTCCATGACTCCAGTTGTGATGTGGTTCTCGGCTCAATTTAATGTTAGGTTTGGCATGATATCTTCTATGATCATGGTGTACTCCCTGAACCTTACATACTTCATGACTGTTAGTAACAGTGGCAGAACCGTTGTTGGCACTGCACTCCATGGCACGAGCATCACGTGCAGCATCTTCCATTCGACGAGCCATATCCAGTATCTTGTTAAGAGAACTTTCATCATCAACAAGTTCTAGAGCTCTTCGACGAAGACGTGTAGATGTGCATGTTTCAATTATTTGCTGTTTGATTTCTTTGTCAACATCAGCAAACTCACAATGGGCTGCTAAACCCTGCAGACGTGTATGGTATTGATCAACAGTTTCATTAGAGAGTTGTTTTGCTCTCCTGAAATGCATAATTTCCATAGCAGTATTTTGCCTTGGTTTGAAATGCTCAGTTAATTTGGCCTTGGCAGTGTCATAATCTTTGGCACCACCAGTGTCTTTCAGTGTATCAAAGATGTCACAAACTCTATCACCTGCATAATGAAGTAGAAAGGCACGCTTTCTTTCAGCACTTTTGATGTCAGAAACTATCAACAAATTTTCAAACCTTTTAAGCCATTTGACCCACCTCTGTGACAGGTTTGTCTGGTCACAGTCAGGATCAAATGCAGGAAACTGAGGTATATTTGCCATTTTTACTGAATAAATTTAAACTTATCACTTAAAATGTTCCTCAGAATATATAACACTTACTGCACTGTATATGTTATTCAAGAATTCACTGTAATTACTTTAATTTTGCAAAGCACACAAGCATTTTAATGCAAAAGTTCACAACAGTGCACAACACAGCAGCAACTGACTTCTTACCTAGCCCTTGTGTACATGTGTTGTTCCTACTCACAGCAACACAGCAGTTGTTAGCAGTTGGTACAGCAGTTGTCAGCAGTTGGTACAGCAGTAGGCAGCAGTTGGCACAGCAGTTGGCAGCAGTAGGCAGCAGTTGGCACAGCAGTTGGTTCACAGCGTGAAGAATTTTGTAGCACGAAGCGTCGTTTCGTAACCAAAACATCGGGTTTTGTACACTGCATCAAAGCGTCGTTTCGTACACAGCGTCGGCAGATTCCTCAGTACACAGCTTGAGTCAGCACAGCTTGGGTAGCACACAGCATTGGCCAGCACACAGCAACGGCCAGCACACAGCAACGATCAGCACACAGCAACAGTCAGCACAAATAAGCATGGGGTATGGTGCTCACAGCTTCTCTTTCCTCCTCCGGGCGCGTGAGGCAGCATGCTCCTTCCTTGTGTTTTGTTGAACAAAATACCTGCGTTCCCAGTTCATCGTCGTCGCCAATGTGGTGTCTGTATATAGCTGAGATAGTCTTGGTAGTAAGGTTGATGTAAAGTCATTCCTGGTTACTGACTTTAATACTTATAAACGATTACATGACTAGAGCTCCCAAGCTTGGCAGGCGTCCTGTGCTTTGTTTACCTCCTCTCTCCGTGGCGTCCAGCAGCCGCACATAGAAAACGGATGGTACCATTTTCTGTGAACATGACAGAGCCTTTCTCAGTAGATTAAAGCTAGCCATCGCAGCACACCATTGTTATTGGAGACCCTGTGCTTCCAGGAAGCAAGAAGAAGCCAAGTTCACTGAGCAGAGAAGTGCCAAAACCTGAAGAATTGGTCGGCGACGACGCAGGAGGGGCGCCGCCTGACTCTTGAGGGGCTGGACGGTGTGGCGGGCAGGCCTAGCTGTGACCGGGTCACATTCACTGAGGATTTTGGAGGGACGACACCGTTCCTAGGGCAGAGAACAACGCCTTGTGGAAGGGACGAGTGTGTACATACAGTGATTAGCTCAGTACCCACTGGTAAACCATGATTGGGATATCTGAAGCTCTGGGACTGGTTCGGCGACGACGCGAAGGCTTCACGACATCTGAGGACTTGTGGAACGTTCCTGGATCGTCAAGGATCGAGTCAGGAAGCGTGGAAACCTCACACCATCGAGGGACAGGCGTCATGAGCCAGGAATATAAAGGTAGATCAATTTCCCTCCCATTACCCCTTGTTTCATTAGGCTAGATAGGGCATTATGTTCATATATGTGTGTTATAGTACAACATTGATACACCAGTAGTAGGATAGACTGCAGGGCAACTTGTGTCCAGGACTGTGAAACAGTGTGTTTGGAGGATGGGGCAGTTGCAGAGGGGTTAGCCGACGTCGACGAAGAGGCCCCTATGTGAGAGAGTGTGTGGCCCTTTTTAATCTTCCCAGTTGAAGGAATTGTTGGAGGTCGTGAAAGAAGAGTTGCTGATGATCTCCAGACTGTTGATTCGTATTTTTTTCATTCCTGTAATGATTTTAATTTTATATATGATCATGTAGCTTACGTCAGTAAATTTACATATTTTATCATTGTGTTTAAGTGTGCCTCTATAATAATCTCTATGAGCATACACGAGGGATATCGTAGTCCCACCTAGGGAACATTACGTTTTCTATAGAAGTTCTTTTTGTCTGGAGAGTGGTAAAGCAGCACAGACTTATATAATGGTGTACCCTAGGCCATCCGACCAGTATCAGAGCCAGAATGGTGGCAACATGCAATGTAGTGGCTGGAGAGAGGTAAAGCCACACAGATTTTTATGGGAGTACCTTGGGCTGAGAGTCCAGTGTCAGATCTATAAGAGTAGCAACACTGTAGCAACAAGCAGTATTGAATACACCCACTGAACTGCATTGCTGGGGTGCAGATATATCAACCCAGCTGGTGACCTTGTTAAAAGAAGATAGGGAAGGCAGGCAGGAAAGGAATTCCTGCAACCTTTTTGTTTGGTAGGCAAACTCAGGGGAAGTTATTATTCAAAGGTAAGCCTGGGTTTTCCTTCACTCCTTCACGAGCCTTGGCCGGAATTGCTAACAGCAGTTTCCCCGGGGTTGACTGAAGGGCTCCCAGGGTGAATCAGTGGCACCCCCAGTGGTGGGAGCAAAGACCTGCGGTGGTGGGTATTACTGGTCCTCTCTTGTGGGACCAACTCTGTTTAGTGTTTGCAGGTTATAGTTGTGAGTTTGTGTAAACTAAAAGTCTTCGAAAATGTAATAAGTTATTACGAAACGCGTTCAAGTGTCGCGTCAGACTAGAAATATATATGAATTTTGGAGAATTGATTTTTCATTTACCATCAACAGTGAAAAGAAACATAAGAAATATTGAGAAAATTCGTGTTAGAATTATTAATCTTACTTTTTCGGTCACATTTAATAATATATGTTAACAGGAAAGACTGCTACCAATATATATATATATATATATATATATATATATATATATATATATATATATATATATATATATATATATATATATATATATATATATGTATATATATCTTAGCCATCTTAGAACGTCACTATAAATATAATGTTAAGCAACTCTGGTGAGTCTGAGAGTCAGAGGGGCTGAGTACTCTATCTTCTGAGCCCCAAGTGGAGCCCCAGCCCACCCCCTGTGACAACAGACTGAGTGAATGGTCCAACAAATGGCTGTTGAAGTTCAACCTGAGTAAATGCTAAGTAATGAAACTAGGCGGTGGAAACAGGAGGCTAGACACAGGATACAGAACAGGAGATGAAGTACTTAATGAAACGGACAGAGAGAAAGATCTAGGAGTTGATATCACACCAAACCTGTCTACTGATGCCCACATAAAAAGAATAACATCTGCACCATATGCGAGGGTGGGTAATATCAGAACAGCCTTCAGGAACCTGTGTAAGAATCGTTCAGAATCTTGTATACCACATATGTAAGACCCATCCTGGAGTATGCAGCCCCAGCATGGAGCCCGTACCTTGTCAAGCACAAGACGAAGCTGGAAAAAGTTCAGAGGTATGCTGCTAGATTAGTCCCAGAACTAAGAGGCATGAGTTACGAGGAAAGGCTGCGGGAAATGCACCTTTCGACAATGGAAGACAGAAGAGTAAGGGGAGACATGATCATAACCTACAAAATCCTCAGGGGAATCGACCGGGTAGACAAGGATAAACTATTCAACACTGGTGGTATGCAAACAAGGGGACACAGGTGGAAACTGAGTACCCACATGTGCAACAGGGACGTTAGAAAGAACTTTTTCAGTGTCAGAGTAGTTAAGAGATGGAATGCATTAGGCAGTGATGTGGTGGAGGCTTACTCCATACACGGTTTCAAATGTAGATATGATAGAGCCCAGTAGGCTCAGAAATTTGTACACCAGTTGATTGTCAGTTGAGAGGCCGGACCAAAGAGCCAAAGCTCAACCCCCGTAAGCACAAATTGGTGAGTACAAATAGGTGAGTACACAAGTGTGTGTTTGTGTGTTATTTCTTGAATAGGAAATTCCAGGAGGTCTTCACCTTAGAGCAAAGAGAAATTCCAGAGATAAGAGAGGGAATAGTTAACCAAGAACTACTAGAAGAGTTTGAGATTACCAGTGGGGAAGTAAGGAAGTGTTTACTAGAGTTGGATGTGACAAAGGCTATAGGCTGATATGGAATCTCCTTTGAATACTAAAGGAAGGAACAGCAGAACTGTGCCTGCCACTCTCCATAGTGTATAACAAATCACTGGTCACAGTGGAACTGCTAGAAATTTGGAAAGCAGCTAATATAGTCCCGATACACAAGAAAGGGGATAGACAGGAGGCACTGAACTACAGTCCAGTGTGCCTAACATGTATACCATGCAAGCTGATGGAGAAGATTGTGCGAAGAAAGCTAGTAGAACATCTGGAGCGAAAGAACTTTGTAACACAGCATCAACATGGGTTCATGGATGGAAAGTCCTGCCTCAGAGGGTTACTTGAATCCTACAACCAGGCAACAAAAATCAGGCAAGAAAGAGAGGGGTGGGCAGACTGCATATTTTTAGATTGCCAGAAAGCCTTTGACACAGTACCAGACAAAAGGTTACTGAAAAAGCTGGAGATGCAGGCTGGAGTGAAAGGAAATGTACTCCATTGGATAAAGAAGTACGTAAGCAACAGAAGACAACGAGTCACTGTGAGGGGTGAGGTCTCAGACTGGCGAGATGTTACCAGTGGAGTCCCACAGGGGCCAGTCCTTGGACCTATACTGTTTCTGATATATGTAAATGATCTAACAGAGGAAGATCATTTACATATATCAGAAACAGATCTTCGTTTACATATATCAAAAAAGATCTTCGTTTCTCTCAATGTTTGCTGATGATGCAAAAATTATGAGGAGGATTGAAACAGAGGATGATAGTAGGAGGCTACAAGATGACCTAGGCAGACTGAATGATTTGTCCAACAAATGGCTGCTAATGTTCAACCCTAGTAAATGCAAAGTAATGGAACTACGCGTTGGAAACAGGAGGCCAGACTGAGGATACAGAATAGAAGATGAAGTACTTAATGAAACGGACAGAGAGAAAGATCTAGGAGTTGATATCACACCAATTCTGTCTCCTGAAGCCCACATTAAAAGAATTTCGTCTTAACGTATGCGAGGCTGGCTAACATCAGAACAGCCTTCAGGAATCTGTGTAAGGAATCATTCAGAATCTTGTGTACCACATATGTAAGCCAATCCTGGAGTATGCGGCCCCCCGCATGGAGCCCGTACCTTGTCAACCATAAGACGAAGCTGGATAAAGTTCAGAGGTATGCCATTATACTAGTCCCAGAACTAAGATGCATGAGTTACGAGGAAAGGCTGCGGGAAATGCACCTTACGACACTGAAAGATAGAAGAGAAAGGGGAGACATGATCACAACCTACAAAATCTTCAAGGGAATCGACAGGATAGGCAAGGATAAACTATTCAACACTGTTGGTACGCGAACAAGGGGGACATAAGTGGAAACTGGGTATCCACATAAGCCACAGGGACGTTAGAAAAAACTTTTTCAGTGTTAGAGTAGTTAACAGGTGGAATGCATTAGGTAGTGATGTGGTGGAGACTGACTCCATGCACAGTTTCAAATGTAGATATGATAGAGCCCAGTAGGTTCAGGAATCTGTACACCAGTTGATTGACAGTTGAGAGGCAGGACCAAAGAGCCAAAGCTGAACCCCCGCAATCACGAATAGTTGAGCACAAATAGGTGAGTACACACACACACGCACGCACACACACACACACACACGCACACACACACACACACACACACACACACACACACACACCACACACACCACACACACACACACACACACACACACACACACACACAGTAGAGGAGGTAATGAAACAGTTGACAACTCTAGATGCATCTAAAGCAGTAGGACCAGACAAAGTATCACCGTGGATACTAAAAGAAGCAGCGCAGGCCCTCAGCGTGCCTCTGGCAATGATCTTTAATGAGTCACTTATGTCGGGAGAATTGCCTAGTTGCTGGAAGAAGGCAAATGTCGTGCCGATCTTCAAGAAAGGCGATAGGGAGGATGCACTTAACTATAGACCTGTATCACTGACAAGCATCCCCTGTAAATACTGGAAATAATAATTAGGCTACGACTGGTTGCACACCTGGAGAACATTAGGTTTGTGAACAAGCATCAACATGGGTTCTGGACAGGGAAATCGTGCCTAACAACCTTCTGGAATTCTATGATAAAATAACAAGGATAAGACAGGACAGAGATGGTTGGGCAGACTGCATATTTCTGGACTGCCAAAAAGCCTTTGATACAGTACCGCACATGAGACTGCTATTCAAACTCGAGAGGCAGGCGGGGGTAGGGGGAAAGGTCCTAGCATGGATAAGGAACTACCTAACAGGAAGGAGCCAAAGAGTTACGGTAAGGGGCGAGAAGTCGGACTGGCGAACAGTAACAAGTGGAGTACCACAAGGATCGGTGCTGGGACCAATTCTATTTCTTGTATATGTTAACGACATGTTTACGGGTGTAGAGTCCTACATGTCGATGTTTGCGGATGACGCAAAGTTGATGAGAAGAGTTGTGACAGATGAGGATTGCAGGATCCTCCAAGAGGACCTGAACAGGTTGCAGAGATGGTCAGAGAAATGGCTACTGGAATTCAACACGAGCAAATGTAAAGTTATGGAAATGGGACTAGGAGATAGGAGACCAAAGGGACAGTACACAATGAAGGGGAACAGCCTACCTGTGACGACGCGCGAAAGAGACCTGGGTGTGGACGTAACACCTAATCTATCTCCTGAGGCACATATAAATAGGATAACGACAGCAGCGTACTCTACACTGGCAAAAGTTAGAACATCATTCAGAAACCTAAGTAAGGAGGCATTTAGGGCTCTTTACACTGCCTACGTGAGGCCAGTCTTAGAGTATGCCGCCTCATCATGGAGTCCCCATCTAAAGAAACACATAATGAAACTGGAAAAGGTTCAGAGGTTTGCAACGAGACTCGTCCCAGAGCTACGAGGGATGGGGTATGAGGAGCGCCTGGGGGAACTATGCCTTACGACACTAGAAAGAAGAAGGGAGAGGGGGGACATGATAGGAACGTATAAAATACTCAGAGGGATTGACAGAGTGGACATAGACGAAATGTTCACACGGAATAGTAACAGAACGAGGGGACATGGATGGAAGTTAGAAACTCAGATGAGTCACAGAGATGTTAGGAAGTTTTCTTTTAGTGTGAGAGTAGTGGGAAAATGGAATGCACTTAAGGAACAGGTTGTGGAAGCCAATACTATTCATAATTTTAAAACCAGGTATGATAGGGAAATGGGATAGGAGTCATTGCTGTAAACAACTGATGCTCGAAAGGCGGGATCCAAGAGTCAATGCTCGATCCTGCAGACACATATAGGTGAGTACACATATAGGTGAGTACACACACACACACACACACACACACACACACACACACACACACATACATACATAGGCCGCTGACGGTAGGGGAGACACGATTAGTGAGGTCCGCGGAAATTCGTCAATTTCTCGGGACATTGAAGGAGTATAGAGGCTAGATCATAGTATTTGGCCTCTCCCAGTGTGTGTAGCTAACAGGGTGCAACATAGCATAGTCATATCGCTAGCGATAGTGCGAAGAAACCAAGNATTTGTAATATTATGTATGTTATTTTGTTCAAACTTTATGGGAGGTACTTAGCGTAGGGTAGCGAAGCTGGTCCCCGGTGCGGTACAGGTGACCTCTTGTCGTCCCAGGTTGATGTCACCAGTTTCCAGTTACTCGATTTATGACACTGATTTATTCTTTGCTTGTATTCTTACAAGGAATTTTTCGCCTAATTTCCGGCTTGCAATGGTATTCACTCACTTTATTACTAATTCTTAGATTCACATTCCATAGTACACTATATATTTTCCGTATTTTATCCCTGTGGGACGTGCCCTGGGGTAGGCCTCGCGTTGCTTGTGGAAACAGCCTACTGATGCCGCCTCTTGCCACTATTCTATATTTCTAGCATTCTATATTTATAATATTCTATGCACGATTTTCCTTCACTTCCAACTTATATGTTGTTGTGATACCCGTTCCACTTCACTGTTCCACGAATCACCGTTCACTATTTTTTTCCTCATACACGCATGTACACAAAGCCTCGTGCACTGGCCCACACGTGGTCTCCCGTTTATTCTCTATTTAACACAAAGTTCCGTTGATAATGACTGTTTTCAAATTTTCCAGCGGGTCACTATGCACTTGTTATGCCTGTAATCGGTAATCCAAGGCTGTGGTCCTAAGAAATCCCGGTTAATGTCACGATTTTAACGGAGCGCGCGCGGTACGTCTTCCCCCTCCCTCGACCCTCACTATGGTAACAATCTCAATCTCAATCAATCAATCGGACAAGACCAGATGCTTTTCCACCCACATTGTTATAAACCCCATGGAACCGCCTACCCGCTGAAGGATGACAACATTCCTGCAATTTAAGATAAAGTAGGAAAATATGTTCAGAACAAAGGGGGGGTGGGTCTTGGACACCCCCCCCCCCCGGGTCCTGTCCTTTGGTCAACTATAAACAAGTCATTGGGTCCGTTGTCTACTCAATCTGGAATCTTACTCAAATTCCAGACGATAAATTGTTGACAAACTTCCAATCACCTAATGCATCTGTTCACCCAGCTGTAAACGAGTTCCCGGAGTTTCCCGGGAACCGCTTTCACTATTGCATCCTATTGAGTCACAACCTCGATACAAGATTAAACGTAAATACATACAGTCTACCAGTCCCGGACAATAAATTATCAACACATTTAGGTACATGAAAATAAGTATTTTCTTCCAAATGTAATAAACGAGTGACGTTATATCAAGACTCCCAACATATAAATAAATAAATATGTTTATTCAGGTAAGGTACATACATACAAGTGATGTTACATTAATGGATCGATAATATATTATTATATATTACACCATACAAAGTGTGAAACAAAACGCTGCCAGATAACATACCAGAATAGCGATACAAGAAAACTCCAAATATAGTCGTCCTTTTAACACACACACAGTTGCTCTTTCCGTGGCGGGAGCCGCATTAATGTCTCAGTCTCGTCCCATCACCTGTGTATATACCCTGGGTTACGTGACAAACTGCTGCGGCGCATGCGCACTCCTCCCCCCTACCTTGCACCACCTGCATGATTCAACTTCTTAATAAAATAAAATAAAAATAAAATAAAATGTTTATTTAGGTAAGGTACATACATACAAGGGATTTTACAAAGAATGTTTGATTTATAGATAGAGCTAGTACATACAATGCCTAAAGCCACTAAATAAATAAATAAATAAATAAATAAATAAATATGTTTATTCAGGAATCCCCTGCTTGAGCTGTATAATATGAGCTATGTTACTGGGGAACTTCCTATCTCTTGGACCAACAGTATAATCATTCCAATTCCCAAGCCAAATCAAGAGAATGCTTTCCGCCCAATTTCCCTTACTAGCTGCATTTGCAAAACATTCGAGAGAATGGTCCTAAACCGTCTCCTCCATAGAATAAGAACCATGCTATCCCCCCAGATATATGGCTTCATGCATGGAAGGAGTGTGCATCATTGCATCACCACCTTTCTTACCCTGCACACTGAAAAGTCATATACCACCTTCCTAGATCTTAAGTCTGCCTTTGATATTGCAAATAGACATGTTATCTTGAGTGAGCTTGCAAGAATGAATGTTGGTGGTCGGCTTCTTTGTTGGATCAGGGTTACTTATCCAACAGGAAGTCATCTGTATTTTTCCAGGGGCATAGGAGTGTAACAAGAGACTTTGAACTAGGTACCCCGCAGGGTGGTGTCCTCAGTCCTACCTTATTTAATATCTTAATAAACACGCTGTTAAACTCTATACCGAGCAAACCCAACGTCCACATCATTAGCTATGCTGATGATATAATGATACACACCACTGGGTATGCTAACACACAGAACACTCTTAACTCTGTATTAGATTCATGTCAGGACCTAGGTTTAATTATCTCAGCAGAGAAAACAAAGATACTAAATCGGCGCCCACCCAGGCAGGGAGGAGCTGTTCGCAAGATGCAACTATCTGATGGCTCCCAGCTTGACTATGTAAACAGATTCAAATACCTTGGCCTTGAGGTGCCACTGTATGGTCCTGTTGTATTCAGACTCTGTCGTCAGTATAAAGAGAGGCTCCGAGCTCTCAAGGCTGTTGCAGGTTATCACTCAGGCTATGGTGCCAATGTCAGAATTGTCAAAATGATGTACCTTGCATACATCAGATCTTTAGTGGATTATGCTGCACCTCTGCTTGTTTTGATGCCTGAAAGAAAGCTTGGAGGGCTTGAAAAATTGCAGAACGAAGCCCTGAGGATAATCCTTGGGTGCCCTCGTACCACAAAGATACTTAATATGAGAAAGGAACTTAATATCTGAGCGTTGTTGATCGTGTTACTGAAATTAACTGTCAAATTGGTATAAAAATGCTTAGGCTAACTCATCCTAATCCTTGCACAGAAGCCCTCCAGACTTACTTTATTGAAGATCAGCATTGTTCCAAATGGATAACAAAAACTGGAACTCAACTCAGAATGTATGGGGTTCATGATTTGTACCAAGAGAAACAACAACGGCACTTTCCTGCACCGTGGGAGGTTACACCCTTTCCAGTTTTAATCCCTCCCTTTCCACCCAAGAAGCAAATTAGAGATAAGCCCAAGCTTCGTCTTGAGGCAAAGCTCAACGCCTTAAGCCATATTGATGCTCTGTCCACAGAGCATTCTCTCTCTCAAATCATATACACTGATGGTTCCCTACACCGCACCACGGGTGCAGCTGGAAGTGCAGTTGTTCTGACAATGGGCGATGGCTTGTACTTTGAGTGGGGAGTCCGTATAAACAATTGGGCCTCTACCCTTCAGACCGAACTATTTGCCTTGATCCTTGCACTGAAATGTGTACAAGTCTCCAAACTTGATACATTAATTGTAAGTGACTCCTTATCATCCTTAAATGCTCTCAACTCTTTAAGACATAACTGTAACATGCTCGTGTCCGAAGCTAGACACAAATACAACAAAATTATTAAGGATGGTAACAGAGTCCATTTCATGTGGTCTCCATCTCATGTTGGCCTCCGAATGCATGATAGAGCTGATAAGTTAGCCAAAGAATCTGCCTTTAAAGGAGCCGTTGAGTGTAACCTTGGATTGTCAATGAGCAATCTGAGAGCAGCAGTACACCGAGAACTTCAACAAGATCTTGTAGATCTGAGGCAAAGTGAAATTGACACCAGTAATTCCATCTATCATCATACTATCATGCAAGAGGAGCCACACATCTATGGATCATCCAATAAAATCAGCAGACTTCTAGATGTTACTGCTGCTCGGCTTAGACTCGGTTACAAGTATCTCTGGGAATTCTCATTATCTGCCGATGTAGACCTGACCAAATGTAAACTGTGTCAACAAAATTATTCGCACACCCTCCGTCACTATGTGATGGAGTGCGAAAAGATACGTGAATTTAGAGACAATTCTATAACCAATGTTCCAGCGATGTGTAAATATTTCATTCAAAATGATATGCTACCACAAATTTTAGCCAAATATCCCCAGTTTGCTAACTGTAGGTAGTAACTGAGTGATTGTAACCTATCCACCGCTGCCACTGGATGGGAGGCGGTGTGCAGGACAAACATATAAATTTTGACACTAGCTCTCCACATATGTCAGTTGCTTAATTTAGAACCTGTACTTGAGGTCGATCTCGAACAAACACAGAACACGAAACAATGGGTATAAGCTAAAGGGAAGAATAGATCTGTAACTGCAGAAGGCCTATTGGCCCGTATTTCTTGATGTTTCTATATTGGAGCGGAGTCTTGAAGTGGGTAGAATATAGTTGTGCAGTTGTGGGTAGAATATATATTGTGCATATTATAGAATATAGTAGAATATACACAACTATATTCTACCCACTTCAAGACTCCGCTCCAATATAGAAACATCAAGAAATACGGGCCAATAGGCCTTCTGCAGTTACAGATCTATTCTTCCCTTTAGCTTATACCCATTGTTTCGTGTTCTGTGTTTGTTCTCACCTCACCCCAAACCATTGTAACATGTCACCTCACCCAAATGCAGGTATAAAAAAGAGAAAAGCTGTTTAAACTCTGTTCAGTTATAGTTGTTCTGTGTGTGTGTAACTAAAGTCTTTGAAAATGTAATAAGTTTTACGAAACGCGCTCAAGTGTCGCGTCAGACTAAGAAATAAAGAATGAATTTTGGAGAATTGATTTTTCATTTACCGTCATCAGTAAAAACAAACATAAGGAAAATTGAGAAAATTCGTGTTAGAATTATTAATCTTACTTTTTCGGTCATATTTAATAACATATGTCTACAGGAAAGACTGCTACCAAAATATACTAATATATATATATATATATATATATATATATATATATATATATATATATATATATATATATATATATATATATATATATATTTCAGTCTCAGTATATACCATTTGTTGTTTACAGTGTGCTAGTGGGTGAGTGTTTATGACTCACATGTTGCTTATAGTAATGTTGTGGGTGAGTGTTTATGACTCACATGTTGCTTATAGTAATGTTGTGTGTGAGTGTTTATGACTCACATGTTGCTTATAGTAATGTTGTGGGTGAGTGTTTATGACTCACATGTTGCTTATAGTAATGTTGTGGGTGAGTGTTTATGACTCACATGTTGCTTATAGTAATGTTGTGTGTGAGTGTTTATGACTCACATGTTGCTTATAGTAATGTTGTGGGTGAGTGTTTATGACTCACATGTTGCTTATAGTAATGTTGTGGGTGAGTGTTTATGACTCACATGTTGCTTATAGTAATGTTGTGGGTGAGTGTTTATGACTCACATGTTGCTTATAGTAATGTTGTGAGTGAGTGTTTATGACTCACATGTTGCTTATAGTAATGTTGTGGGTGAGTGTTTATGACTCACATGTTGCTTATAGTAATGTTGTGGGTGAGTGTTTATGACTCACATGTTGCTTATAGTAATGTTGTGGGTGAGTGTTTATGACTCACATGTTGCTTATAGTAATGTTGTGGGTGAGTGTTTATGACTCACATGTTGCTTATAGTAATGTTGTGAGTGAGTGTTTATGACTCACATGTTGCTTATAGTAATGTTGTGGGTGAGTGTTTATGACTCACATGTTGCTTATAGTAATGTTGTGGGTGAGTGTTTATGACTCACATGTTGCTTATAGTAATGTTGTGGGTGAGTGTTTATGACTCACATGTTGCTTATAGTAATGTTGTGTGTGAGTGTTTATGACTCACATGTTGCTTATAGTAATGTTGTGGGTGAGTGTTTATGACTCACATGTTGCTTATAGTAATGTTGTGGGTGAGTGTTTGAGAGTAATATATTGCTTATAGAATTGCTTACAACATTACTTATTATGTTGGTTACAGTAAGGCAGTGGATGAGTGCTATGATCCGAATGTTATAGTAAAGCTAGATACAATTTGTTTTACAATTTCATCTGAGTCGTTAAACCTCAATGGAAATCTTGTTTAAATTGTAACGTTCTGTTGAATTAAACATCAAATTAGCACTTGCATTGTAATGTGATGTCTGAGTGACTGTTTGTGTTGGTATGTGTGTGTTAATTATCCCTGGATATACATATATATATATATATATATATATATATATATATATATATATACATATATATATATACATCAGTGACGTTGCTTTAACATATTCTAACACATTCCAAAGTTCATGAACAGTAATAATTCAACATATATTATTCATATACGTCTATTTATATAGTTGTACTTAGTTAATGTGTTAACTAAGCCAGACAAAACAATCAGCACACTAGATTTAATTTTGCTTATTAAATTCTTGTTGATAATGCAAGATAAGGTCTGTGTTTATGAAAGAGCAAACAGAAGTCGCTGTAGCCCTAGTGTGGGAGCGTCCTCCGCGGCCTCGTAGTCCAGAGTTCCACCCACGAGCGTAACGTGTCTTCTTTTACTGTTCACGTAATAAATGTTCTTTCTAGTTTCCTTTATTTTTATGATGTTAGTTTTAATTTTGAAAGAATGTAGTAAAGATCACTTTTTATCAGATAATCCAAAGAGAAAATTGGAGATCAAATCAACATCTAGCATCTAGATCTTCTTATACTGTCCCACAAACGTCTTCGTTTGCAAATCTCAGCTATTATGCATAATCCGCAAGTTTGGATACTTGCGAGGAGGGTAATAGTGGATATGATACAGACGTATAAGATACTTAGAGGAACTGACAAGATGGAAAGAGAATAAATGTTTACAATGAATAACAACAAAATAAGACAGCACGGATGAAAGCTTGACACTCGGGTGTGTCATGGAGATTTTGAAATTTTTATTTTAGAGTAAGGCCAGAAAAGCAAGGTCCAAGACCTAGAGCTCGATCCTGCAGGCACAAATATGTAATTACACTGAAAACAACAAATGGTATTCGTAGAGATGAAAAGATGTAGCTGCAGACCTGAGCCTCCCATTAACTCTTCAACTCATCACAAAAAAAAGGAGTTGCCAAAGGAATGGAAGACAGCAAATGTAGTATCAATGTGCCAGAATGAAAGGACACAGGAGCCACTAAACTACACAGTAGCTTCATTATCAACCATTCTAAGTTAGGCACTACGGATGCATGTAAGAAAACGTCTCTTGGAATGCTTAAAAAGGGAAGATTTCTCTGAAATCTCTTGCAAGGATTCTGTTAATTCATATAATGTCCTATGAGTTTATAAGGGTTATGTTTAAATAAAAATGTGATACAACTAAGGGAAGAGGGGTTAGCTGCCTGTATTTTCATTGATAATCAACAAACATGTAACACAGTTCCATTTAGTAGGTTACCATCCCAAAATTGAGGACCTAGATGTCAAAACAAAAGGCGTGCTGGTGTGGAGGAGAGAACATATCATTGGTTGAAAACAGAGGCTAATGCTGAAAGAAGAGAAATCAGTGGCGAGCAGTTGCAAGTATTACAAAATGCAAGTAGTGAACCTCCGCGAGATCATTTGGGGTCATTCAGATTGTGATATATGTCATCAAACTAACAGAAGAAAGTCTTAAGAATCCTTACTTGCGGATTATACATAATTGCTGAGATTTACTAACGAAGACGATTGAGGGAGAGTATAAGGAGATATAGATGCTCCTAAGCGGTGGTCAGACAGATGATGACTTTCCTTTAACACTAACAAATACAAAGTTTTAAATATAGGTGAAACGAAGAAAAGGTGCCAGGAATAGTGGAGAGTATAAAGCTATTTCTTAATTCTGTTAACACAACAAGGTGAAGACTGCTAGGATGGTACACGTGCACTTGGACAGATAATTGACATCAAAGTTGTGAGATACGTTTAGGTGACGAAAAGACTATTATCTAGGCAACACAGTGTCCCGGACTTACTAATGTTCCACAGTCACATCCATGTCGATTTGATTTCTCTTCAGATTTTCTGATAAAAAGTGATAATTTACTAGATTTTTTTAAAATTAATGCTCACATCTTAATAATAAAAGCAACCAGAAAAAAACATGTATTACTTAAACAGTAAAGAAGACCCATTAGTCAAGAAAACCCTTTTTGGGTGGAATTCCGGACTACGAGGCCGCGGAGGACGCTCCCATCGCTGAATTACGTCGGCTTCTAATTACTCTTTCTTAAACACAGATCTTATCTTGCAGAAACACCAAGAATACAATACGCAAAATGAAATCAAGTGTTTGGCTTGTTTTGTGTGGGGGTTTAATGAGTTACCAAATAAGTAAATAAGTAAACTGGTATTTTTTTTCTTTTTTTGCAGGGATATTCCTGCGCGGGCCCTAAGCCTCTGGCTGGCCCACTAAGTGTTGCTTGTTTCTGTTTTACTTGGGCGGAGTATGAGTATTTATGACTCGTATGGTCGCTTCAGTAAGATTTTGCCATATGTGTTTAACAACTTCTTCTGCTCTGTTGAATCTAAGTTGAAATCTTAATGGGTTTGTAACTGTACACTGTGTTAGATAATGTTCCAGTGGTCTGTCGGGCATTTCTCCAGTGTTGATATCAAACTGGTAATGAATAATATGAATAATATTTATTGAATTGTTACTGTTCATGAACTTTGAAATATATTTGAAAACGTGAAAGTAACGTAAATAATGTCTATATATGTATGGTCCAGACATAACTAGCACACACACACAAACACACTAATGCAAACAAACAATCAGACATTCAAATAAACTCACAAGTGCAGATTTGATGTTTAATTCAATAGAATGTTACAAATTAAATCAAATTTCCAATAATGTTTAATGACTCAGATGAATTTGTAAAACTCATTGTATCTAGCTTTACTATAACATTCGGACCATAAGCACTCATCCACTGCCTTACTGAAACCAATATAAGAATCATGAACACTCATCCACCACCTTCCGCCAAGCAGCATGTGAATCATAAATAAAACTGAGGTTCAAAGAGGCAGAAGAGTCATTCATACCACCATTAAGGACAAAAAGTAGGAGAACATATATTAACCCGTGGTACAATAGACAGTGCCAGGAAGCAAAAGTGAAAAGCAGGAGGCAGTGGAGAAAATACAGAAGGCAAAGGACAGAGGTAAACTGGTAAAGATGCAACAGGGTCAGGAATAATTATATAAACTTAAGAATATTGACAGAAAGAAACCATGTAAATGATATTACCTCCAAAGCAAAGAGCCAGCTGAAACTCTTACATAACTATATATAAGAAGGAAAATGACAGTGAATGACCAAGTGACCAGGTTCCGAAAAAGGGAGCCCAGTATACAGAAAATGATAAAGAAATTTATGAGAAGCTCAATGCCAGCTTCCATGGAGTGTTCACTATTGAGCCTGAACAGCTCCCAGAGCTAGATGAGGAAGCAGCCCCTGATGAGAAATGACTAAATATTGAGGTAACAGCAGAGGAAGTAAGAATACTGCTAGCATCACGGAATGTAACTAAAGCTACTTGGCCACATAGAATATCACCATGGATGTTAAAAGAAGCAGTATAGGCCTTTAGTATACCTCTAGCACTAATCTATAATGAGTCACTTACACTGGAGGAATTAACAAAATGCTGGAAGAAGGTAAATGTGTTGTCAATCTACAAGAAAGGAGATAGAGAAAAGGCACTTAACTACTAACCAGTGTCACTCACAAAGTATCCTTTGCAAAGTACTTGAAAGAATAATAAGTTTAAGACAATGAACAAATCCACAAGGGCCGTGACGAGGATTCGAACCTGCGTCCAGGAGCATCCCAGACACTGCCTTAATCGACTGAGCTACGATAGGGTAAAAGAGTTGAAACCGAAGGGGGAGTAAACTGGGGAGGCCTGGTCGACGACCGGGCCGCGGGGACGCTAAGCCCCGGAAGCACCTCAAGGAAGTTCTACTGAACTTACTGGATCCCGTAGCCTCTCCGAGGCACAAACCAGGGTTTACACAACTCCCCCCTGCACCCGAGCTATGTCAATAGGCCGTTCTCCCTCTTCGCCCTTACATCATTACACACAGAGATCACACTAACATGATGCATCAAATGAACAAATCCACAAGGGCCGTGACGAGGATTCCTCATCACGGCCTTTGTGGATTTATTCATTTGATGCATCACGTTAGTGTGATCTCTGTGTAAAGTTTAAGACAAATTGCACACCTAGAAAGAATTTTGTTTGTAAGTAAACCACAACACAGCTTCAGAGCAAAGAAATCATGCCTGACGAACTTCCTGGAGTTTAATGAGAAGGTAACGAAAATACGGCAAGACAGAGAAAGATGGGCAGATTGCCTATTTATGGACTGCCAAAAAGCTTTTGATAGACTACAGCACAGAAGTGGTATACAAACTTGAGGGGCAGGCAGGAGTAGACGGAAATGCACTATCACGGGTAATGAATTACCTGACAGATCGGTTTCAGAGAGTGAGAGTGAGGGACGAGGAGTCGGACTAGCGAATAGTAACAAGCGGAGTGCCTCAAGGATCGGTGCTGGTTTTCAAAATATTCCTCATTTATGTAAATGACTTGACAGCTGGTGTAAAGTCATTTATGTCAATGTTTGCACATGATTAAAAACTAATGAGGATGGTTGAAACAAATGAGGATTGTACGATTCTCCAGGATGACTGGAACAGGTTGCAGAGCTGGCCCGAGAAATGGCTCTTAGAGTTCAACAATAACAAGTGCAAGGTGATGGGAATGGGGACAGGAGCCAGGAGACCAAATGGCTAATTTATGTTGATGTTGATGAGCCACTAAACTACTCAATAGCTTCATAATCGACCATTATCAGTTAGGCGCTAGAGAAGCTTGCAAGGAAACGTCTCTTGGAACACTTAAGATATGATGATTTCTCTCACAGCATCAGCATGGATTCAGTTAAGGCATATTATGCCCAACGAGTTTATAAATGTTATGTTTAAATAAAAATGATAAAACTAAGGAAAGAAGGGTTTGCTACCTGTATTTTCATTGATAATCAACAAACGTGTAATACAGTTCCATTTACTAGGTCCACATCACAAAATTGAAGACAAGGACTTCATAGCTAAAGGAGTGCTGGTGAGGGGGAGAGAACATATCATTGGTTGAAAACAGAGGATAATGCTGAAAGAAGAGAAATCAGCAGCAAACAGTTTTAGCATTAAAAAATGCAAGAAGTGTGACCCCCGAGATTAATTGGGGTCATTCAGATTGAGATATATGCCATCAAGCTAACAGAAGAAATCTTAAGTATCCTTACTTGCGGGTTATGCATAATTGCTGACATTTACTAACGAAGACGTTTAAGGGAGAGTACAAGGAGATCTAGATGCGCTCAAGTGGTGGTCGGACAGATGGTCACTTTCCTCTAACACTGACGTATGCAAATCACTAAACATAGGTTAGACAAAGAGAAGGCACCAAGAATAGTATAGGCTTGAAAGCTATTTCTTAATTCTGTTAACACAACAAGGTGAAAACTGCTAGGATGGTACACGCACACATGGACAGATAATTGACATCAAAGTTGTGAGAAACGTTTAGGTGACCAAAAGACTATTATCTAGGCAACGCAGTGTTCCGGACTTACCAATGTTCTACAGTCACATCCATATCGATTTGATCTCCAATTCTATATTCAGATTGTCTCGTAATTTACTATATTCTTTCCAATTAATATTCACATCTTAATAATAAAAGAAAAAACAATTATATTACGTGAAATGTAAAAGACACCGTACTGATTGATTTTGGGTGGAACTCTGGAATGCGAGACAACGGAGGAAGCTCCAACAGCTGGGTTACGACGGCTTCTGATTACCCTTTCATAAACACAGATCTTATCTTGCATAAACACCAAGAATCTAATAAGCAAAATTAAATCTAGTGAGTTGCTTGTTATGTGTGGGTTAAGGAGTTACTAAATAAATTAATAAGTAAACTGTATATGAATAATATTTGTTGAATTGTTATTCTTCGTGACCTTTGGAATGTTTCTGAATAAGTAATAGTAATGTAACTGATGTATATATATATGTATGGTCCAGGAATAATTAGCACACATGTCGGAAATTCCGACCTAACTTTCTAACCCCTGACTTACCAAATTAAAATCGTTATATCAGGTAACTACTAACATTACTAACTTTTCCAATAAAATGTTCCTAGAGACTCCCTGGTAACAGTGGAAGAATATTGCATCAGCCAAAAGGGTCAACGTATCTAATAATTTTTTGTGAACTTAACTCCCCCAGTCTAAAAGTTAATAAAATTACCATAAAAGTATTAATTAAGACTGGATATAATTAAAACTCATAACAAAATTATTATCTATCTCCCTAAATAAAATTTGACTCACCATAACTGGACGCGTCCCGTACGGGAGTGGTGGGGGGGGGGGGGGGGCCTGAAAGCCACGCCAGCTTGCACTTAACCTCCGAGTCGTGAACACGCACCAGCTTTGCTTTTAATTAACACGTGCATTCAAGATATTTCCTGAGATTCGTGCCATAGGATCTTCAGAAGTCCACGATTTCACTACCTTGGGAAATATCGTTTCCGGGCTACTAATAAGAAATATCATTATAACTGCCAGTATTCTAGATAGTTCTTGGAGTTCGGTTATGATGCCGGCCGAGCACCCGGAATAGGTAACCTCCTTTCTTTACACAAATTAATCTCTTCTGAACATAAGTCACAGGTTTATCACTTGTATTACGATGTAATTATTTCACAGGTGACCTCGAGGAAGAAGAGGCAATCACCACGAATCATTTCGACCCATATTTGTCTTGACGCTATATCATTCGAAAATCTTCGATGTGGCTTCCATGTTCAGGTCGGGTGAATTTGAACTCAAAGTTAGTCACCACTAACTCTTCGCATTTCCAGTGAATGCAATTTAAGCTTTGTTAATTTTTCTTCATATGAGAGGTTTCTAATTTGGGGGATTACCTTTGTCATCCTACGATGGACGCGTTCAAGTGAATTTATATTCATTCTATAGTACAGCGACCAAAACTGAACTGCATAATCTAAATGGGGCCTAAGCAGAGCAAGATATAGCTGAAGAACAATACCAGGAACAATCCCGGTGTCCTATTTGGCCTTATTACAATCATTAATGCATGGATTTTTTGGTTTTAAATTCTTACAAATCATGACTCCCATATCCCTTTCGCAATCCGACTTCGAAATCTCAACACCATCAAGCTCGTATCTTTTAACTCTATAATCATTACCTATTTCAAAACCCTATTTAAATCGTCTTGAAGTGATAGTAAGTCTTTTTCAGTGTTTATTTCATTCATGATTTTGGTATCATCGGCAAATTTGCAATTATTGCTGCACAAACCTAAGTCTAAATCATTTATATATATTATGAATATCAGAGGTCCCAGGACAGAGCCTTGAGGTATTCCACTTACAACATTTTCCCACTCTGACTTAACCCATTTTATACTAATTCTATGTTTCCCTTAGTATAGCCCTTCTTGAGGTTATCTTGAGATGATTTCGGGGCTTTTTAGTGTCCCCGCGGCCCGGTCTTAGACCAGGCCTCCACCCCCAGGAAGCAGACCGTGACAGCTGACTAACACCCAGGTAAATGTTTTACTGCTAGGTAACAGGGGCATAGGGTGAAAGAAACTCTGCCCATTGTTTCTCTCCGGCGCCCGGGATCGAACCCGGGACCACAGGATCACAAGTCCAGTGTGCTGTCCGCTCGGCCGATCGGCTCCCTAGCCCTGGATTAGCCCTGAGCTATTCCAACTTATTATAACACCCTCAATACCAAGAGCCTCAATCTTTTTAATCAGTCTTTCATGTGGCACTGAATCAAAAGCTTTGCTAAAGTCATGGTACACAACATCACAAACCTCACCACTATCAACTGCCTCAATTATCCTGGAATTAAATGATTACAAATTTGTTAAACATGAACGGCCAGTTACTTTCGAAAGACTTTCGTTAGAACGAACGTTACTTTCCCTTATTCAGACACATTCCAAAGTTCATGAACAATAACACTTCAACAAATATTATTTATATACAGTTTACTTATCTTTTAATTTGGTAACTCACTAACCGAAACAAAACAAGCAACACAATAGATTTCATTTTGCTTATTAAGTTCTTTTTGTTTATGCAAGATAAGATCTGTGATTATGAAAGAGTAATCAGAAGCCGTCGTAGCCCAGCTGTTAGAGCATCCTCTGTGGCCTCGCAGTCCGGAGTTCCACCCAAGTATATAAGCGTCTTCTTTTTACTGTTCAGGTAATAATTGTTTTTCTTGTTTCCTTTATTATTAAGATATGAGTATTAATTTGGAAAAAATATAGTAAATTATCACTTTTTATCAGACAATCCGGTGAGAAAATGGGAGATCAAATCGATATGGATGTGACTGTGGAACATCAGTAAATCTGGGACACTGCATTGCCTAGATAATAGTCTTTTGATCACCTAAAGTTTCTCTCAACTTTGATGTAAATTATCTGTTCATGTGTGCGTGTACCATCCAAGCAGTCTACACCTTGTTGTGTTAACAAAATCAAGAAATAGCATTCTATCCTATACTATTCCTGGTGCCTTCTCTTCGTCTCACTTATGTTTAGTGTTTTGCATTTGTCAGTGTTAATGTGTGAGCATTTTCTATTTACCTTCTTGACTGGGAGGTTGACCTTAAGCAGAAAGGACTGCTTGACCAACACGTTAAGTGTTGAAGGCAGCTTGTACTTTAAACAAGAGACCATGAAAAGTCAAGAGCAACCGCCAGGTCTTCAATGAAGTTAAATTCCTTATCCACTAGGTCGTCGACCTCCGCTAATGCGAGTGCAATTATTACGTGTAGGTCACACAAAATTTATTTTGTTGTGTGATGCTATGAATCGGATTCGAACCCAGAAGCACAACTTCTTTAAAATTGAGACGAATAATTTTGTTGTCGGGCTTGACATAAAGATCGTTCCATAACAATTAACAATTTATTCAACAAAGAAACTTAGTTTGCTACAACAACAAACTTGACGTTACTTTAATTTCTTTCAATGGCACATTAGATAAAGCTAATTCAACAGCATTAGTGTAGCAATGACTCCTGTCAAATGCCGCTCCATGTATAACGACAAATTCCTACTTATGGTCGCTTCGGGCTAAAACAATGAACTAACTGAACGCTGGTGTGTCCACTTAGAACAAATTGCAATCAAAACTACTTGCAGCCCACTGCAGTATAAATTGAAAACTTTAACTTGCAAATCAACTCTTTCAGCCCCACCGCAATGAAATCACAATGACTAGGCGGGTTAATGACAACACTAGTAACCCCCTATCAATTCTAGGTTAACACTTCGTCACCAGGACGACAACAAGCTAATGACAAGTCCATTACTCTAATGAACTTAGTGATCAATTACGTTAATTGACTGTCAACACCAATCACCAGTAATTTAGTTTACATTAAATCACACACGTCTCCTATAGACAATTCTACTGCCAAACGATAACTCGCCCGCCCATAATTACATCACACTGGACCCATCAAGCATTAAGTGAGCAATTACTAATTAATTACTGTCATATGTACAGCCTATTAATCCAAACGAGTTACGATAGACCCCACTGTCACCCTATCGACAGTTGTCTCTACAGTTTGTCAAATTTACTTTGAGGGATGTTAATTACCCTAATAAACTTAAGCAATAAATTAAGTGTCCCACGGACAGATAATTAATACTATACGAATACGTTACTCTCCACACTGCCTAAGAAGGTCTCATCAAACACTGTGAATTCACGAGGTGGTGGGCGTTAATTTCCCGTAATTAACGTGAGTGATTAATCAACTGTCCCACAGACAGATATGATAAATCAAGAATGAATTATTCTAGCTCAAATGACTTGGTCCTCGACAGCCTGTCAAATCCCTGTGACGTTAATTACTCTAATTAGCTTGAGCCACTAATTAGCCGTCCCACAGACGGGTAGGACCCTGTCATACAGTTACACATAGGACCCTGTCATACAGTTACACATAGGACCCTGTCATACAGTTACACATAGGACCCTGTCATACAGTTACACATAGGACCCTGTCATACAGTTACACATAGGACCCTGTCATACAGTTACACATAGGACCCTGTCATACAGTTACACATAGGACCCTGTCATACAGTTACACATAGGACCCTGTCATACAGTTACACATAGGACCCTGTCATACAGTTACACATAGGACCCTGTCATACAGTTACACATAGGACCCTGTCATACAGTTACACATAGGACCCTGTCATACAGTTACACATAGGACCCTGTCATACAGACAAACACACAACACGGTGCACCTTGCAGAGCCCTGTAATGGATGTCACACCAACCACAGTGAATAAAATTTGCAATCACCACCCAAAAACACACAACACTTGTAAACAATTTACACTGGCAAAGTTACAGTAAACACAGCTAGAAAATCTCCCAGTAAAATACCCTTCATAGTACACTACCGTCACACTGACGGTTACTGGTTCCTTCTGAAAAAATATCACATACACGGGACATAGAGCATGATGTAACCAACACTTTACTCCACAATGGGAGATTTACTGAAATGACGGTAATCAGTCGTCGTAATGATGCACAACTAAATGTTTTCCAGGTGTACTCATACACAATTTTACATCCTCACACACACAGTCGTGCCCTCCCTATTGACTGATTGACGTTAATCAAGGTGTATCTCACGCATCTGCACTTCCGATTACCTGCACAGGTGTTTATGGACAATGAATAGACGGAACCCCAGAGCTCGAAGTCAGTTCCTGAGACTTAAAACACCAATACACAACAGTGTACTCACTTCACCAGGCCGGCCTTCACTATCACACAACCTGTTTCATACACTGAAGTACTGCAGAGCTGGATCTCACCTCACTTTCTCCACGTGGTTAAAACAGAACCATGGATGCCGAACAGGGCGTCATGCCACGAAGCAGCGCTGCGTTAGCAAGGTGTGTGGCTGGTGGTGGACGGGTCTCGTGTAGTTCCATACACGTCTCCCACACACACACTCACAGGCTAGAGAGGCTGCGTTCTGTACCCAGTGTATAGGCAGGACAAAATGGCGACGCGGTGAGATCAATGAAAGAGTCTCAAGCATTGGACCAAAAATTCCCAGAATTTCTACTGAACACTTTCCCTCATTGCTGTAGAGCCTCCCGGATACATCCAATGCTAGGTACCTTAGTCAAGGAGACTTAATGACGAGCGATGTGAGACTTAAACGCGGATATGCACAACAGTCTGTTGCCATCTGCTATGATGGCGATCACACTGCTGACTTACCTGTACCTGTAAGTTAACTCCTCACTTAATCAAAGTACTTTCGCCAGCAAATTTCGGATTCTGCATCTCATATAGTAGAGTTGCGTCGAGGTACAATGAGTTTGAATGACTTAGTGGTCGTTACTGACACTGTTTCCCGTAGCTTGGCCGAGCCACGGGAACACAAGTCATGCAAAGCATAGCGACCCAGGGCAGAATGGAATTCCGTGCCCAAGCCAGGACCGGGCCAAACTGGTCCCCTCTATGCTCAAATTTACTAATCACAGAAGAGCGCCTTAGAGGCCTAGGTGGCTCCACCACTCACCACTCCCCTTGAGGTGGTTTGATGCCTCTGCGTAACATCATGAGGGCTTGGTGGTAGAGATGGCGGCCCAAGACAGTTGACTCCCAAACCCCCCAAATCCCCCTATAACCCACTTCACTTGCTCCACAAACTCACATGAAACAGACTCATGTCAATCCATTTCCTTACAGACTTGCCGCAGCAGCCACTGAAGTCTTGTTGGAGAGGTCATGCGAGGGGCTGTCAGGTGACACCCAAAAAGCATGTGTAGGTGAAGTATTTCCAAAAGAAAGACCCCAGTACAAAGGTTTCGTGTACTTGCCTTTTCCGCTTCTGCACACCCACAACAGTGCACAAACTAGCTAGATAAATTCATCCCCCCCCCCTCACTGAATGTGTGTGCGCCTACTGCAAACAAATGGGGGTGTGGTTTCTTCTATCAACCATGTGTAAGGTATCAGGAAATTTCTTTTCACTGACAAACACTCACCCACCACGTTACTGTAAGCAATATGTGAGTCATAAACACTCACCCACCACGTTACTGTAAGCAATATGTGAGTCATAAACACTCACCCACCATGTTACTGTAAGCAACATGTGAGTCATAAACACTCACCCACCATGTTACTGTAAGCAACATGTGAGTCATAAACTCTCACCCACCATGTTACTGTAAGCAACATGTGAGTCATAAACACTCACCCACCACGTTACTGTAAGCAACATGTGAGTCATAAACACTCACCCAACACGTTACTGTAAGCAACATGTGAGTCATAAACACTCACCCACCACGTTACTGTAAGCAACATGTGAGTCATAAACACTCCCCCAACACGTTACTGTAAGCAACATGTGAGTCATAAACACTCCCCCAACACGTTACTGAAAGCAACACGGGAGTCATAAGCTCTCACCAACCACGTTACTGCAAGCAGCATGTGACTCATAAACACTCACCCATAAACATACTGCAAGCATCAAATGTTATTTGTGGAGATTGAAGATGTAGCTACAGACTTCAGCCTCCCATTAACTCTTCGACTCATCTCAGAAAAAAGAGGGAGTTGCCAAAGTAATGAAGGAAAGCCAATGGGATGCCAGTGTACCAGAATGAAAGGACACAGGAGCCACTAAACTACACAGTAGCTTCATTATCGACCATTCTCAGTTAGGAGCTAGAGAAACTTGCAAGGAAACGCCTCTTGGAACACTTAAAAAAATAAGGTTTCTCTAAATGCACCAGCATGGATTCAGTTAAGGCTGATAATGTTATACTAATTTATATGTGTAATGTTTACATAAAAATTATAAAACTAAAGGAAGAAGGTTTAGCAGCAATTATTTTCACTGATAATAAAAAAGTGCAACACAGTACAACTTAGAAGGTTTCCATCCCAAAATTGAAGACCAGGAACATATCATTGGTTAAAACTGAATGTATTGCTGAAAGAAGAGAAATCAGCGGCGAACAGTTGCAAATATTGAAATTCGCAAGTAGTGTACCCCCGTGAGATCATTTGGGGTCATTTAGTTTGCAATATGTCATCAACCTAAGAGAAGAAAGTCCTAAGTATCCTTGTTTGCAGATTATGCATGATAGCTAAGATTTACAAACAAAGACTTTTGAAGGAGAGTACAAGGAGATCTAGATGAGCTCAAGCTGTGGTCACTTTCTTTAAACACTGACAAATGCATAACACTAAACAGGTGAGATGAAATGTGGGCACCAGGAATAGTATGTTAACAGAATCTTGATTCTGTTAACACAGCAAGGTGAAGACTGCTAGGATAGTACAGGCTCACATGGACAGATGCTTTACATCAAAGATGTGAGACGCGTTTTGGTGACCAAAAGATTATTCTCTAGGCAACGTAGTGTCCCAGACTTACTAATGTTCCACAGTCACATCCATATTGATTTGCTCTTCAATGTTCTCTTCAGTTTGTCTGATATTTAAAAAATATCCTTAATAATACTCACATATTAAAAAGAAAAGAAACAAGAAAAACATATTTATTACGAGTACAGTGAAAGAATCAAGGCACAATTTGCTTCTCTGACCATGAGGTAGCGGAGGACCCTCCCACAGCTGGGCTGCGATGGCTTCAGATTACTCTTTCATAAACACAGATCTTATCTTGCATAAACACCAAGAAACAAATAAGCAAAATGAAATCTAGTGTGTTGCTAGTTTTGTTTGGCTTAGTGAGTTACCAAATAAATAAATAAATAAATAAGCAAACTGTATATGAATAAAAAATAATTGAATTGTTACTGTTCATGAACTTCGTAAATTGTTTAAATGAGTGAAAGTAACGTAAATGTTACTATTTAAGTATGATCCAGGCATGATTTGCACACACACACACACACACACACACACACACACACACACACACACACACACACACACACACACACACACACACACACCACACACACACACACACACACACACACACACACACACACACTGCCAACAAGCCTGTGATACAGTACCGCACACGAGACTGCTGTTCAAACTCGAGAGGCAGGCGGGGGTGGGGGGAAAGGTCCTAGCATGGATAAGGAACTACCTAACAGGAAGGAGCCAAAGAGTTACAGTAAGGGGCGAGAAGTCGGACTGGCGAACAGTAACAAGTAGAGTACCACAAGGATCGGTGCTGGGACCAATTCTATTTCTTGTATATGTTAACGACATGTTTACGGGTGTAGAGTCCTACATGTCGATGTTTGCGGATGACGCGAAGTTGATGACAAGAGTTGTGACAGATGAGGATTGCAGGATCCTCCAAGAGGACCTGAACAGGTTGCAGAGATGGTCAGAGAAATGGCTACTGGAATTCAACACGAGCAAATGTAAAGTTATGGAAATGGGACTAAGAGATAGGAGACCAAAGGGACAGTACACAATGAAGGGGAACAGCCTACCTGTGACGACGTGCGAAAGAGACCTGGGTGTGGTCGTAACACCTAATCTATCTCCTGAGGCACATATAAATAGGATAACGACAGCAGCGTACTCTACACTGGCAAAAGTTAGAACATCATTCAGAAACCTAAGTAAGGAGGCATTTAGGGCACTTTACACTGCCTACGTGAGGCCAGTCTTAGAGTATGCCGCCTCATCATGAAGTCCCCATCTGAAGAAGCATATAATGAAACTGGAAAAGGTTCAGAGATTTGCAACGAGACTCGTCCCAGAGCTACGAGGGATGGGGTATGAGGAGCGCCTGAGGGAACTGTGCCTTACGACACTAGAAAGAAGAAGGGAGAGGGGGGACATGATAGGAACGTATAAAATACTCAGAGGGATTGACAGAGTGGACATAGACGAAATGTTCACACGGAATAGTAACAGAACAAGGGGACATGGATGGAAGTTGGAAACTCAGATGAGTCACAGAGATGTTAGGACGTTTTCTTTTAGCGTGAGAGTAGTGGGAAAATGGAACGCACTTAAGGAACAGGTTGTGGAAGCAAATACTATTCATAATTTTAAAACCAGGTATGATAGGGAAATGGGACAGGAGTCATTGATGTAAACAACTGATGCTCGAAAGGCGGGATCCAAGAGTTAATGCTCGATCCTGCAGACACAACTTGGTGAGTACACACACACACACACACACACCACACACACCACACACACACACACACACCACACACACACACACACACACACACACACACACACACACACACACACACATGTTTTTAGGTGTGTGTGTGTGGTGTGTGGTGCTGTGTGTGTGTGTGGTGTGTGTGTGCTGTGTGTGTGTGGTGTGTGGGTGTG
>WNGS01056564.1:0-10958 GCA_020271785.1 Procambarus virginalis
TACTGGTGTAGATTTCACTTTGACTCAAATTTACACGGTTTTGTTGAATTTCTCGGTGTATTATTGTTGTAAACGTAATGTGTATTTTGTTTTGTTCACGTAAAATAGTTTTTATTTTATATTTTGTGTATAAAGAGTGCTGTGATTGGGAGGTGGTCACGTTGACACTGTATTTGGGCATTATGTGTTGTCTATGTGATACACAGGGACATGTATACACCGGGAGCCACACAGGGACATGTATACACCGGGAGCCACACAGGGACATGTATACACCGGGAGCCACACAGGGACATACACACCGGGAGCTATACCCTGCTTCTTGTGTATACACTGAGTTTACTCTAGTCCTGGACCATGTTAAAGACTACTAAAGTATACTTGCTGGTTGGTCAGTGAACTACTGTCAAGGCCTTAGTAACCCTCGGGAGGGTAGTCTGCCTTAAGCCCAGCGCCTGTGCCGCGGGTGAAAGTGGTGGCTTGGTTACAGAGTCTGCTGCAGGAGTTTGACAGTCAGGTGCTGAGCTTGGTGGATGCGAGGGTCTCGACAGACGAGGCGTTGCTCCTGTACCAGCTGGTCACAGTAAGACTACGCCACCGTCTCGCCCGTCAAGATCACCTCAACCACACCCTCAGGGATCTACAGCTCCGTCGCCAGCAGGTACGTACTCTTCTGCCCCTCCTCCAGGCACCTATTCTATGTAGTTTATGTCTGTCTGTCTATATCTCTCCTTTTTTGTGTCACCCTGCCTGAAATATCGCTCTTTCTGACCCACAACCTCCTGCAGGTTGAGGAGCGGGTGGAACAGGTGGAGTCTGAAACGGAGAACACCCGCAGGGAGGAGGCGAGAGCGAGAGCCAAACAAGAGCGCCTGCAAGAGCAGCTGAAGGAGGAAGAGGTGGCCTTGAAGAGGGCCATTATTAACCTGCCAATCGATCAGTACAACTACCTCCTGACCTTCTACAGGTAATGAAGGCCATCGTGTGTTTCCTCACATAGTTGTACTCTCCTACAATTTAATTCATTCTTATGTTCTCGTATACTATTACGTATATTGAAGGATTATGGTAATAATGGTGTTGAGAGGGAGCAGCGTGAAGGGTTGTGGCCAAACGTCTCGGCTGTTCGGAAGTCGAACCCCGGACCATTCAGGTGTGTATTGCCATATAAAATGGAAAAAGATGTAAAACTTCTATGTCAATATTAGCTTGAATATAGATCGTATTTGTTTGAATTTTTAGTGTATGAAATTCATTTAGTGTATTCATGTATATGGAGGTGAATGGTGGAGGTTATGAGTAAGACAGGAAGGATATTTATAAGGTCTGTGTACCACAGTGTGACTGACTGATGCCCTCAGCGGCGACTGGTTTATTGTGCACTGATCTCCCCTCATCCTGTGAGTGGTGCTCGAAAGGTCTTAATCACACCCAAATAAATGTTTTACATTGTTATAATATTTATGTACATTGTATTCACAATGACCTTACTGGTGAGAGACACGCGGCTTGCACTGCAGCCTCTATGTATAACTATGTCGCACAATGTACGTGTGTATGAGATCTCCGAAGTGACTCTTCGAGTTCGTAGAAGTTGGACGAGCGCTGAAGCTCTCCTGTGACAGCATTCTCCAGTGGTCTAATGTTGTTGCAGCAAGCGATCTTTGAGCTGTGGTCGTCACCTGGACCTGCCCAGTGCCAGAGGAGAAGGGGTATCGACACCCCACACCCCTTCCACCCCCCTGAGCCCTGCCACGGCCGCCTCCCCTGCCTACACCCCTGAGGTCAGTCCCTCTCAAGTATTCATATAATTCTTGAAGGTATATATTGTTATGGCATATTGTGTGATATTGAACTATTTTGTTTAATTAGTGTTGACCTTGATCTTGACCTCTGAGCAGAGAGGTGGGACGCGACGAGGAAGTGCCAGGCCCTCTAGACCTCCCAGCGGCGCCTCCCACAGCGATGACCTGCGACCTCTCGACGACCTCAGGTAACTGTCGACGACATTGAGAAACTGTTGATGGCCCCAGGTAGCACTGGACGACCCCAGGTAGCACTGGGCGCCCCCAGGTAGCACTGGGCGACCCCAGGTAGCACTGGGCGCCCCCAGGTAGCACTGGGCGACCCCAGGTAGCACTGGGCGCCCCCAGGTAGCACTGGGCGACCCCAGGTAGCACTGGGCGACCCCAGGTAGCACTGGGCGACCCCAGGTAGCACTGGGCGCCCCCAGGTAGCACTGGGCGACCCCAGGTAGCATTGGGCGCCCCCGGGTAGCACTGGGCGACCCCGGGTAGCACTGGGCGACCCCAGGTAGCACTGGGCGCCCCCAGGTAGCACTGGGCGACCCCAGGTAGCACTGGGCGACCCCGGGTAGCACTGGGCGCCCCCGGGTAGCACTGGGCGCCCCGGGTAGCACTGGGCGCCCCCAGGTAGCATTGGGCGACCCCAGGTAGCACTGGGCGACCCCAGGTAGCATTGGGCGCCCCGGGTAGCACTGGGCGACCCCGGGTAGCACTGGGCGACCCCAGGTAGCACTGGGCGCCCCCAGGTAGCACTGGGCGACCCCAGGTAGCACTGGGCGCCCCGGGTAGCACTGGGCGACCCCAGGTAGCACTGGGCGACCCCAGGTAGCACTGGGCGACCCCAGGTAGCACTGGACGACCCCAGGTAGCACTGGGCGACCCCAGGTAGCACTGGGCGACCCCAGGTAGCACTGGGCGACCCCAGGTAGCACTGGGCGCCCCCGGGTAGCACTGGGCGACCCCAGGTAGCACTGGGCGACCCCAGGTAGCACTGGGCGACCCCAGGTAGCACTGGGCGACCCCGGGTAGCACTGGGCGACCCCGGGTAGCACTGGACGACCCCGGGTAGCACTGGACGACCCCGGGTAGCACTGGGCGACCCCGGGTAGCACTGGGCGACCCCGGGTAGCACTGGACGACCCCAGGTAGCACTGGGCGACCCCGGGTAGCACTGGGCGACCCCAGGTAGCACTGGGCGACCCCAGGTAGCACTGGGCGACCCCGGGTAGCACTGGGCGACCCCGGGTAGCACTGGGCGACCCCGGGTAGCACTGGGCGACCCCGGGTAGCACTGGGCGACCCCGGGTAGCACTGGGCGACCCCGGGTAGCACTGGGCGACCCGGGTAGCACTGGGCGACCCCGGGTAGCACTGGGCGACCCGGGTAGCACTGGGCGACCCCAGGTAGCACTGGGCGACCCCGGGTAGCACTGGACGACCCCAGGTAGCACTGGACGACCCCAGGTAGCACTGGGCGACCCCAGGTAGCACTGGGCGACCCCGGGTAGCACTGGGCGACCCGGGTAGCACTGGGCGACCCCAGGTAGCACTGGGCGACCCCGGGTAGCACTGGACGACCCCAGGTAGCACTGGGCGACCCCGGGTAGCACTGGGCGACCCGGGTAGCACTGGACGACCCGGGTAGCACTGGGCGACCCCGGGTAGCAATGGACGGAAACTCAAGATAAATATTAGATATAAAACTCACTCACCAAATATTCCCCTAAACCTACAGAAATAATACATCATACAATGCTCCAGTAGACATACAGTACACAAAGTACAAAATAAAAAATGCGGTGAATCCAGATTAAAGAGAACGTGGTGGCCTCCTGTGGTAGGCTGGGGGAGGAGACCATGCCGGAGGGTCTCGCTGGAGGCACCAGGACCTGGAGACAGTTCCTCCGCTACCGTCGGCGCCGCCAAGACCTGCTGGAGGAGGCCGAGGAGGCCGCAGCGAAGAGAACCTCCGCCACGGCCCATCTCCAGGTTTTGGACGTCCGCCATCAGGCGCTCCTTCAGGAGGCGATGGAGGTGTGTCAAATGAGTGTCCGTTTTCTATTTTTGCTTTGTTTACAAATTTCCTGCAGCTGGTGTTCCAGGACACACCTGCAGCTGTTGTTCCAGGACACACCTGCAGCTGGTGTCCCAGGAGACACCTGCAGCTGGTGTTCCAGAACACACCTGCAGCTGGTGTTCCAGGACACACCTGCAGCTGGTGTTCCAGGACACACCTGCAGCTGGTGTTCCAGGACACACCTGCAGCTGGTGTTCCAGGACACACCTGCAGCTGGTGTTCCAGGAGACACCTGCAGCTGGTGTTCCAGGACACACCTGCAGCTGGTGTTTCAGGACACACCTGCAGCTGGTGTTTCAGGACACACCTGCAGCTGGTGTTTCAGGACACACCTGCAGCTGGTGTTCCAGGACACACCTGCAGCTGGTGTTCCAGGACACACCTGCAGCTGGTGTTCCAGGACACACCTGCAGCTGGTGTTCCAGGACACACCTGCAGCTGGTGTTCCAGGACACACCTGCAGCTGGTGTTCCAGGAGACACCTGCAGCTGGTGTTCCAGGACACACCTGCAGCTGGTGTTCCAAGACACACCTGCAGCTGGTGTTCCAGGACACACCTGCAGCTGGTGTTCCAGGACACACCTGCAGCTGGTGTTCCAGGAGACACCTCGATAGTAATAATAAACATAAAATACAGTAGTTGGCTCTACAGTGTTTCTTCCGAAAGTCTGGAAATGCCTGAAGAACATGAAGGTAATATAATGATGCATTAACTAACCTAGTGTCAAATCAGCTGGAGGAGGAAGCCTCGAGTACCAGCCGTGACCTGAGGCTCCTGGACGAGGACATGGAGCTGGTGTTGATCCTCAGGAGCGGCCAGGTCAAGGTGGACCTCGACCTCACGACGGAGACGTTGCAGCCGGAATGGAGCAGCACACAGCTGGTGCAGCTGGAGGAGCTGCAGCGTCTGGAAGCCACTGCTGAGGTGATGAATCTGGACCTGGGGGCCAGATTCACGAAGCAGTTACCCAAGCACTTACGAACCTGTACATCTTTTTTTAAATTTTTGGCGGTTTTGTTTACAATTATTAAACAGTTGCAGCTCCGAAGCACCAGGAGGCTGTTTATAACAATAACAACAGTTAATTGGCAAGTTTTCATGCTTGTAAACTGTTTAATAATTGTAAACAAAGTCGCCAAAGATTTACAAAAGATGTACAGCTTCGTAAGTGCTTGCGTAACTGCTTCGTGTATCTAGCCCCAGCCTCCCTATCACAGGTTCTTTACTACTTCTTTTTGGAACCTTCCTTTGACAATTACTTACACACAGGTGTTGATGCTCAGGTACACACAGGTGTTGATGCTCAGGTACACACAGGTGTTGATGCTCAGGTACACACAGGTGTTGATGCTCAGGTACACACAGGTGTTGATGCTCAGGTACACACAGGTGTTGATGCTCAGGTACACACAGGTGTTTATGCTCAGGTACACACAGGTGTTTATGCTCAGGTACACACAGGTGTTTAGAGCGCCAGCAGGTGACCCACATGCTAGCCAACACCAGTCTTGAGGCGTCGAGATGTGAACCCCAGTTCGTTCTCGTCATTCACGTTAAAAACAACAATGTTTTATTGACTTTGTATTTTAAGCAAGGAAAGGCTATAATGCTTTTAAATCATTTTATTACTGCACCATGGGAAGTTAATTGTTAATATAACTAGCAAGATATATAATGACAAAATTAATTAATTGGAGATAAAAAAATGAAAGCAGAGAGAAATACTTTTAAATCACAGATGAGAGATTATTTTAAAACACATTAATATAAAATGTTTTAGACATCAGAGAGTTGTTAGAGAGAACCAAGGAGGGAATAATAACAGTAAAATCGAAGTACATTATATTTGTTTCAACATTTTTCTTACTTTTTGTATATAATATCTCAAAATCTACCTGTCATTCCTGTCTTCCTCTGGCGGCAAGCAGAAGTGTGGAGACGTGGAGAGAGGCGGAGGCGGTGAGAGTGTGGAGGTGGAGGCGCTCAGGACACTTCGAGGACAACTTCAGCTGGAGGTGGAGCTCGCTCGTCAGGACCTCCAGCAGATGAACACCTTCAAGGTACAAACTTAGGCGCTCTGTGTGTAGTGGTACTCACACCATCCTCCTCTAACATGCCCCAGGAACCTGGGGCCAGATTCACCAAGCAGTTACGCAAGGACTTACGAACGTGTACATTTTTCCTCAATCTTTGACGACTTTGGTTACATTTATTAAACAGTTTACAAGCATGAAAACTTGCCAATCAACTGTTGTTATTGTTATAAACAGCCTCCTGGTGCTTCGGAGCTCATTAACTGTTTAATAATTGTAAACAAAGCCGCCAACGATTGAGAAAAGATGGAGAGGTTCGTAAGGATCTGCGTAACTGCTTCATGAATCTGGCCCCTGGTGAGTGAGGAGGTCCACCTCGCTCAACTATTCCTCATAGTTCACTCAGCTCATGCATGAGTGCTCTCATGGCCTCAATATATATATATTCATGAGAGCTATTTTGAACATCATGCAGATTACCGTACGTCGCTGACGTTTCTGTACGTCGCTGACGTTATCATACTAACCTAATTGTACTCACCTAGCTATGCTTGTAGGGGTTGAGCTCTGTCTCTTTGGTCCCGCCTCTCAACCGTCAATCAACTGATGTACAGATTCCTTAGCCTACTGGACTCTATCATATCTACATTTAAAACTTATCAAGTTTACCGTGTTTGTTTATCAAGTGTCAGCTGGCAGGGATGGCCATCTGATAATTGGTCTTTTAACTCTGGGAGCTAATTAACTCAACTAACACTGAATAATATTTCCCCGTATGCCTATTGCACACCTGGCTCTCTAGCGTCTATGTACGACCTCGCTCTTGTGTTGCTGCTTGGCCTATACAATCTCAAGACATCCACTACACTTCCTTAAATATATTTTTAGGTTCTTGTCCCCTCTGTTTCCCCTTCCTGTTAAGTTCTGTGTAGCTCCTGCAAGCAGTCCTCTTAGCTCAGTCTTATCAGTTCCGGGACTAGTCTTCCATCAAATATTCGTGCATTCTACAAGTTCACCTTCGTTCCGACATATCTACGGCTGGACTGTTGAGCGACGGTCTCGCTTCATGCACATCTACGTTCAGTCCCCGACCGTCCAAGTGGTTGGGCACCATTCCTTCCCCCCGTCCCATCCCAAATCCTTATCCTGATTCCTCCTAGTGCTATATAGTCGTAATGTCTTGGCCTTTCTCCCGATAGTTTCCTTCCTTCACCTTCGTTCCAGAGTACTGGCAAGTGGTTGACTGTGTTGTATTGGGCAGGTGGGCCGTGACGTGCTGGCTGCAGCGACCAGTGCGGTGGGCGGAGGAGCACAACAAGACCCCTCGCAGCTCTACGCCTCCCTCCAGCGCCTTCAGAAGGTAAACACAAGAACCCTTCCATTAGGTAATGTCCAGAAGAAGTAACCCAATATACTGCGAACATTAGTGATGAAAACGAGTGTCGTGTATAATAAAGTATTTCAAAATATATTTGGAAAGGGCGGTAAAGCATTATCGTTTGCAGATTAAATGTTTTAATATGTACAGATCAGCATTCTATTAAAGGAGTTTTGCATGCCGGTACCCAAGTGTAGGACGTTGATAAAGTTGTGTGTGTGTGTGTACAGCTGCACGGGGAGCAGGCCGGAGGCGTGGAGGCTGCCTGCAGCAGGCTGGAGCGCAAGATCGGCCTCTCCCGCCGCAAGGTGACCGGCCTCCAGCGCCAGGTTGACGCCCTGGCCGGGGAGATCGACGAACTGCAGACGCAGGTCGCCCTGGCCCAGCCGGAGGCCCAGCTGGCCAAGAGAGAGAGCAGGTGAGATAAAGGCGGTGGTGGGAGGGATGGAAGAGTGCGAGTGGTAGCAACAGAAGGAGGCAGGGAAGGGGGGGGGGGAGTATTGGTTGGAGTGTTTGGAAGGAAGGAAGAAAGGAAGGGAATGGGAGGCAGAGTTGAAGGAGGGATAGGTGGTGGAGGGGGGCTAGGAAGGGACGGTGAGAGGAAGGGAGCCATCACGGGATGGTGGGAGGATGCATCTATGAGAATACTGAGGCTGTACAATGGGATTGAACTCTCATTCATGTCTCTCGGGAGTCCAAGGAATTAGATCTTATTACATTGCCTCAATATTTGTTCATACTTTGTATTTTCATATTGAGTTTACGTGAATTTAGTGCCCAGTGCATCCCTCCACATACTATGTTTACGCGTGATACCACTTTGTATCTTTTTACAACGAGCTAACCCAATTTTAAGTATCCTGTTTATCTCTTGGCATCTTAATAAATTAACTATTTTACACAAGTTAACAATCTATGCATATGTTTTGACATCGAGTTAACACGCTGTTCGCTGTGCCTTTCTCCTATTCCTCGTCCGTGGGCAGGCTTCGGCGAGTGATGGCTTGCAGTGAGCTCAAGGCCCAGGTCCGCCGCCGCCAGTCTACCATGCTAGACCTCGAGCAAGAGCTTGACACACTCCGCCTCGGACCTTCCCCATGCTCTGCCGCCCTCCTCACACGCCCAGACTCTCCTCCCGCAAGTAGATGTTCATTGTGGTGCTCTGATAAGGTAAGTAGACGTCTGGCGTGGTACTGACACGCCTAGTTAAGCTCTCTGACGATCCAATAAGGCAACTAGCCATTGTTTGCATTGTTCTGGGAGGCTCCGATCACAAGTAAACGCATAGTGAGGCCCTGAAGTGCTTAGATGACGAGTGACGATGATTGAGATGATTGAGGCGGGCACCAAAGAGCAAAGCTCACTAGTTGAGTACAACTAGGTGAGGGGCGAAGTAAGCGGTTAGTGCTAACTCGAGCGCCAAACACAACTTAAAAACAAAAAGCCGCACTTAAGTCAGTGAGTGTGCTTATGAGTAAACAGACTCAGTAAAACATCCAAGTTAAACAAATGTTACTTTAATAAAACAACATAAAAGGTAACACCTGCAATACACCTGTCTTGCACATGTAAAATAATGACACCAAAAATTAAACATAAAGATAAACACAAATTGTAACTCATGAACAATGAACAATAATGTGCAGAACAATAATACAATAAAATAAAGTTATATTACCAACCCACGAATCTTAATAGACTGCATCTGGGCTCTTTCTTAAGACCAGTGGATTTTCGACCTTCACCAGACCCAATTGATCCAATATCAATTGGTGTCTGGTGGCTACACAACACGGGAGACATGTCCCGTCACGCAGGGTGCAGTCGCACCTCCACACATCTCCAGTATCAGCTCTTGATACTGGTAATGGCTCAAAAGGGCCACCACTTACGGGCTATTCATGCCCGTGCCACCTTTGGGTGGCTTAATCTTCATCATCTTGGCTACACAACAGTAGCAGCCACATAGTAAGGACTGATGATTTAAATGCACTCAGCACACGACCACCAAATCCTTTCACGACTAAAGATCACATTCAACTCAAAAAAATCTACCACTTACGGGCTATTCATGCCCGTGCCACCCCTTGCTGGCATAATCTTCATCAATTTGCTACACAACCCCAGACACCATCTAGCACCCCGCGCTCCGAAATTAATGTATATTAAAAAATAATATATATATATATATATATATATATATATATATATATATATATATATAATATTTACAATATAATAATTAAAAAAAAATACGTAAGCGTAGAAGTATGTTAATTAACATCAGCATTAAGCCCATGACATTGTTGATTAAATTCAGAAATTAACGCAAATCTGGATAGAATTGTCAGGGGAAAGCACCAAGCCATTACGACTATATAGCACTGGGAAGGGGTCAGGATAAGGATTTGAGATGGGACGGGACGGGGGGGGGGGAGAATGGTGCCCAACCACTTGGACGGTCGGGGATTGAACGCCGATCTGCATGAAGCGAGACCATTGCTCTACCGTCCACCCAACGCGCCTTGGACCAAATCTGGAGCTGAGGCAAGTTTGTGGGCGAGCCACTACACACGCCACCATGTTTGTGGGCGAGTCACTACACACGCCACCATGTTTGTGGGCGAGTCACTACACACACCACCATGTTTGTGGGCGAGCCACTACACACACCACCATGTTTGTGGGCGAGTCACTACACACGCCACCATGTTTGTGGGCGAGCCACTACACACGCCACCATGTTTGTGGGCGAGTCACTACACACACCACCATGGTTGTGGGCGAGTCACTACACACACCACCATGGTTGTGGGCGAGTCACTACACACACCACCATGGTTGTGGGCGAGTCACTACACACCACCATGGTTGTAGGCGAGTCACTACACACACCACCATGGTGTGGGCGAGTCACTACACACACCACCATGGTTGTGGGCGAGTCACTACACACACCACCATGGTTGTGGGCGAGTCACTACACACACCACCATGGTTGTGGGCGAGTCACTACACACACCACCATGGGTTGTGGCGAGTCACTACACACACCACCATGGTTGTGGGCGAGTCACTACACACGCCACCATGGTTGTGGGCGAGTCACTACACACGCCACCATGGTTGTGGGCGAGTCACTACACACGCCACCATGGTTGTGGGCGAGTCACTACACACGCCACCATGGTGTGGGCGAGTCACTACACACACCACCATGGTTGTGGGCGAGTCACTACACACGCCACCATGGTTGTGGGCGAGTCACTACACACACCACCATGGTTGGGGCGAGCCACTACACACACCACCTGGTTGTGGGCGAGTCACTACACACGCCACCTACAACTTGCACCAAAATAGTAATAAACTGTGATATGAACAAATCCCCAAGAACCGTGATGAGGATTCGAACCTGACGTCCGCGAGAGGATCCCAGACGCGCCTTAATCGACTGAGCTACGACGTTATGTAGTAATAAACTTTTCACTCAGACCTTCCACACATGACGTGGCTCATCTTATCAAGCCTACAAATACTGACCAGCGCCTCATGTCCCATAGCCTATATAGCTAGGCGGAACTTTCTTAAGCGACACGGGAGACATCTCCCGTCCACAAGATCTACCATAGCCCGTGCTACTTGCCCCGCTCCTGTACCAGGTA
>WNGS01056566.1:0-10786 GCA_020271785.1 Procambarus virginalis
AATATATAATTTAAACGGTAGTATACCATAAGTCCATGGACTGTGCCAGCTGAGAGCAAGAGCACCAACCTGTATAAGTCATTAACGATATCGCTTACCCGGCATTCATTTTCTAAGTGCGTTTCCCAATTCCGTGTGGTGAGAATGGCCAATGTCCGTGTTTACTTGGGATACGCCACAGTCACAAGCCTGGGACGTCTGCCCAGGTAACGAGAGGAGTATACGTGTATAAGGTTCTCCTTGCCTCTATAGCACTGTTTGTAATGGGATGTGGGGAAGACTGTGGGAGACAGTGTTGGAATTTTAGAAGGGAGTTTTGGAACAGGAGAATGGAGTGATGGAATGGTGGGCAGTAGAGAAAGAAGGAGAGAGGAGAAGAAAAAGTGGGATGGATAAAGGGGTGATGGCTGGATATATCATTACGGTGATAGATAGATAGATAGATATAGAGTCAAATAAAAGAGAGAGGTGTCTTTCACTTCTGAAGTGTTGAACACTGTGAATACTATATGAATACTGGAACACTTGACGATATATTGGACTTTGGACTTGTATCCAAGATTGACTATGTAATGCATCAGTTATACAGTGTTTGTGATGTAACTATAACCTGAGCTTGTAAAGCCCCTTAATCACCTTCAGTGGTTATGTGCTTAATAACACAATACTGTAGTTTATATAGGAGCTACCTTACCCTGCCAAAGTAGGATAGACATAAATGTATATATATATATATATATATATATATATATATATATATATGTAATATATATATATATATATATTATATATATATATATATATATATATATATATATATATATATATATATATATATATATATATGCAACAATGATCACAAAAACACTGATCCAAGTATGCAGAACAACCACATGTGAAAAATAGAAATGCTTAACGCGTTTCGGCTAATTCGCCTTCATCAGAGCAAAGTAGAATGAAGATGAACGATATCGTTCATTCTTCATTCTACTTTGCTCTGATGAAGGCGAATTAGCCGAAAACGCGTAAGCATTTTCTATTTTTCACATGTGGTTGTTCTGCATTTATATATATATATATATATATATATATATATATATATATATTATATATATATATATATATATTGGGGTCATAAATTAAGAGTGTGACATGTTGGCAGTCTATGTTCATCTGGTTACTTCCGTTCCTGTTGAAGGGTCATTCGGTCTGCCTTCTGTATTGACCCGGGGTCTTGAAGCGCGTAGAGAGCAACTGTGTATTAGAGTATTAGATAACAAGATAGTACAAGGTGATGGTCCTCTGTGATAACAAGGACGTGGTAGTAAGGAGAGGCGACAAGTCACCAATATACGTCATCCTAAAAAGAGATGAATACATTGCAAAAGTTAACCTCATCCTCTTCGACCAAACAAAATCCCCGAGGGTCACGAGGGATACAACAGCCGAATTAAAACGAAAGTAAACAAACTGGTCGAAACTGTCAGGGCGAAAAGGTCCGGACTTCACCTATCAAAAATCACTGGAGAATACAAATCCGGCTATGTATACGGAAACGCAAACTGGGAACCCACTTAGGCTAATCATCAGCCAGATACCAACGCCCACGTACAAGCTGGCTAAGCGAGTCAATTCGCTGTTTGCACCCTACGTACCGAGTGAGTTTAGCCTAAGTTCGCCGAAGGAATTCGTTGACCTATTGAGAGGATCACGGGCCGCAGGTGTAAGACCTCCTGGACGTGGAGTCACTGTTCACTAATGTGCTCGTGGACCAGACTATTGGCATGATGATGGACAGAGTGTATCGAGATCCGACTAGCACTCCTCTGGACATACCAGAGAGCATATTAAGAAAACTCCTTGAAGCTTGTACGAAAGAGGCGCCCTTCTTAAGTCCTGACGGACATATGTATAAGCAAGTGGACGGCGTCGCCATGGGCTCCCCGCTGGTGTCTTGTTCGCGACCTTTTACATGGGTGCTATTGAGCAGAGAGTTCTGGTCGAGTTAGACCCAAACCCGCATCTACTGCAAGTATGTCGACGACATATTTGTACAAGTCCCGGATACCGAACGACTGTTGCAGTTGAAGGAAGCTTTCGAGCAAAACTCAGTTTTAAACTTCACTTATGAGATGGAGAGTGGGGGTAAACTGCCCTTCTTAGATGTAGCAGTCATGGAAAGGAACGGCAGCTTTCATCATGCAGTATACACTAAGGAGATAAACATAGGGATGTGTCTTAACGGTGACAGCGACTGCCCGGAGAGATACAAACCAAGGGTTGTGAACGCTTACGTCGACCGAGCTCTCACTCACAGCTCCGGGTGGAAGCAGGTGGATGACAAGTTATGTAGAATAAGGCAGAGTTTGGTCAACAACGGTTTTTCCAATGGCTATGTCGAAGACATAACAAACAGGAAGGTGGCGAAGTGTGCAACAGGCAACGGAACAACTAATACCACAATACCCGCACTTCCAATAAAATTACTCTACAGAAACTTCTTCTCCACGGCCTACAAACCGGAGGAAAGAGCCCTAAAAGAGATCATTGAGAGGAACGTTACCCCAACTGACGTCAACCAAAAGGTAAAACTAACAATATATTATAAGAACAGGAAACCCGCCAACCTGCTAATGAAGACCCCCGACACCAAGAGAAACTCCTGGAAAGAGACCAGCGGTGTTTACGCCTTCACGTGCCCACTTGGGATTGTCAGCCCCAACGAACTCAATATATAGGCAAGACAACAACGTCCCTCTCTAGGCGTTTAACAATGCACAAACAACAGAGCTCCATCGAGGAACATATAATCGCCACACACAACGAGACGATCACCAGGAATAGTTTGACGAGCAACACCGAAATAATTGATAGATACAATGACAATAGAAGATTAATACATCAGTGAAGCGCTGCAATATCAAGAAATCTAGACCAGCAATCAATAGTTACAGTTACACGGTAACTGTGTCACTGATACACAGTTAAACTCTTCACCCACTTCAAGCTGGACCGAATGACCGTGCAACAGGAACGGAAGCAATCAGAAGAACATAAACTGTCAACATGTTACACTCTTAATTTACTACCTCTATTAATACCCCATTATACAAGACCCCGTTAATACCCCATGTATGTCATTCATCCATGTCATCTACCACCTCACCATTAGAAGGATATAGTAGGTACTAACACAGTAGATTATATATACATAATGTATATGTGTACATATGTATGTATGTATGTATGTATGTATGTATGTATGTATGTATGTATATATGTATGTATGTATGTATGCGTGTATGTATGTGTATACAGGATATGTGGAAGCTGGTTAGAATTGAATTTCACCTTTGCAAACACACATTAATTACATTATATACAGAGACACACCGAATGTATGACAGACGTAAATCTGTGTATTTCTGTCATTTTTGCATGTAGGCTAGACTAGCATTTTATAAGCACTGCAAATTACCTTCTGTGGTTGATTGTTCAATAAATCACTGAACTATATGTTTAACAGATCTCTAACCCTGTCCATGGAGGACAGAAGAAAATGTATATATGCTGTTAGCATTGTAAATGTGTGGCCACGTCTGTGGTAGAAAATATTAATTATAACAAAAACTTGTGAAGTGTCCGACTTGTGAAGTATCCGACTAGTGAAGTGTCCGACTTGTGAAGTGTCCGACTTGTGAAGTGTCCGACTTGTGAAGTGTCCGACTAGTGAAGTGTCCGACTTGTGAAGTGTCCGACTTGTGAAGTGTCCGACTTGTGAAGTGTCCGACTCGTGAAGTGTCCGACTTGTAAAGTGTCCGACTTGTGAAGTGTCCGACTTGTAAAGTGTCCGACTCGTGAAGTGTCCGACTTGTAAAGTGTCCGACTTGTAAAGTGTCCGACTTGTAAAGTGTCCGACTTGTGAAGTGTCCGACTTATGAAGTGTCCGACTTGTGAAGTGTCCGACTTGTGAAGTGTCCGACTTGTGAAGTGTCCGACTTGTAAAGTGTCCGACTTGTGAAGTGTCCGACTTGTAAAGTGCCCGACTAGTGAAGTGCCCGACTAGTGAAGTGTCCGACTTGTAAAGTGCCCGACTAGTAAAGTGCCCGACTAGTGAAGTGTCCGACTTGAAATCCAAATCTCGTTTATGCCGGGGGGGGGGGGGTGTCTGAATTAGTTTCCTGTTGCTCAGCATTTTTACTTTCCCCAAGACATTTGTTGGTGTTAATTGCTGGAGTTTAAGTAAGTTTAGTCCGGAAATAATGAAGACATCTTAAAAATTTACGTCCCAATCCTTTCACCTGTCAAGTTCATCTGTTTAAACCATCTCTTAAGCTCAATTTAAATTAAACAATTTATATTGCTAATTATGCAAAGTTTAGCTCACGAGCTAATATTTTTTATTTCTGAATTTTGCCAATATTAAACTGCTACGGACACCCAACCCACACATCTGAAAATTAAAGAACTAACAACGTTTCGGTCCGTCATGGGCCATTACCAAGTAATGTTGTCGTTGTTAAAGATTCGCTACCTGGAACAAGAAGTTCCAAGTAGCACGGGCTATGGTGAGCCCGTAGTGGATGACCAAGTAATGGAAAAAGTCAGTTTATAAGAGAGTAAGATGATAAGTGAGACGAAGGAAAGGGAGTGAGATGATAGGTGAGATGGTTGAAGAATAGGAGTAATGTAATAAAAATAGGAAAAGATATAGCAAAATGTATTAAATATGGGGAAAAGGTAAAGTATGGGAATAGGTTTGAAGTATGGAATTGTATTGGAATCAGAGAGAGAGAGACGTGCAAGAATAAGAAATATAAGCAAAAGTTAAAAATATAAGAAAATTGAAGAAATGAGGAATAAAGAAAAGAAGGCCAAATGGCAATGATAATGAAATTCAGATAAAGAGATAGCAACCAAAGAGGAAGAAAGGGAAAGCGAGCCTAGAGGGTCTCAAGATATGTCAGGTTGTGTTAAGCAGGTTAGAGCAATAGTAATGTTGCCTGGACTAAGGTTCATGTTTGGCATGTTAAGCCTATTCCTTATTCCCATACTTTACCCTGTTGACCAGATCACACACTAGAAGGTGAAGGGACGACGACGTTTCGGTCCGTCCTGGACCATTCTCAAGTCGATTGTGTTAATGCACAATCGACTTGAGAATGGTCCAGGACGGACCGAAACGTCGTCGTCCCTTCACCTTCTAGTGTGTGGTCTGGTCAACATACTTCAGCCAGGTTATTGTGACTCATCGCCTGCATACTTTACCCTCATTCCTATACTTCAAACCTTTCTTATATCTATTCCTATACTTTTTACCTTACGCCTATTCTTCAACCTTAAAATATCGCCTCTAGCTGCCCTCTTTTAACTCCTTTCTTTAACTATACCTCTGCAGGTATCCTCTCTGGAATTTTGTTTAGAATAAGTTAATGCTATGCAAAAGTATCCCCGCTCAAAAGTCTTAAATATGACCCAATCATAAGATCTTATAAATCGATCCTCTCAAAAATAATTCCCTTAAACGGCACCTTTAAACAGCTTCTCAACGCCATCCTCCCTAACGACCCTCTCTAATGGCGCCCCCTTGAACCTTCTTCTCAAATGACAGTAGTTCAAATGACTCTCCAACGACACCCCAAACGACTCTTAAGATCAACACCCAAATCATTTTCAAATCTTTCTCTCTATCGACACCTCACTTTAACGAATCACTGATGACCTATCTGTAACAACACTCTTATCTAACGAACGTCTGCGATGAGCCTCTGTTACAACACCCCTTTCTTGCAAACATCTCGAATGACCCTCTCTAGCAAAACCCTCAAACGAATCTCTCTAACAGCAATCCCTGTAGAGCTCCTCTCTAATTATCTTCTCTGACAGCACACTGGACTTGTGATCCTGTGGTCCTGGGTTCGATCCCAGGGGCCGGCGAGAAACAATGGGCAGAGTTTCTTTCACCCTATGCCCCTGTTACCTAGCAGTAAAATAGGTACCTGGGTGTTAGTCAGCTTTAACGAGCTGCTTCCTGGGGGTGGTGGCCTGGTCGAGGACCGGGCCGCGGGGACACTAAAGCCCCGGAATCATCTCAAGATAACCTCAAGAAGATGTCTATTTAACGTCTCTTTTTTACGATTTTTGTTCAAATAACTTCTTCAACAAAGTCTTCCCTAACGGGCTAACGATGCCCCCCCCCCTCAAATAACCACTTCAAATGAACACCTTTCTAACCACTATCAATAGCGTCGCTTTCTAACGAGGCCCCTTTAAAACGGCACAAACTGTAACGACCATTTCTAGCGACGACCTTAAACGATACTCCTTTAAACGGGCCTCTGGTTATACCATCTATTCATTATACTCTCTATTCTATTGTGCAACATTCTCAAATGTTACCGAAGATATCGTTCTCTAACGATATCTCTTTAACGTCGTTAGAAAAGACCATTTGAAGTTACTCAGACTCGATAACCAAACCACAAGTCAGTGTATGTGCTGAGATTTCAACACATACACAATAAGATATACATGACAATGAGGTGTTAATGTATACATGAGAATATTAATTATAATGTATACAGACAAATCTTAATTCAAATGTATACATGAAATATGAATTCTGATATAAATATAAAATATATATATATATATATTTATATATATATATATATATACATATATATATATATATATATATATATATATATATATATATTTCGGACAGTTTCATTGAAAATATAATTATTCTTATACATGGGACATGACACTTGGTGTATGAGAGTGACGAGTGGAGTAGTGTATGGAGTAGTGTGGCTCTTGAGAGTGACGAGTGGAGTAGTGTTGGACCGGAGGACATGACAGGAGTGCCCATATTTACAAACAACAGCTGGCGAGCAGAAGCAAACAATAGTCTTCAGCTGTTGCCTGCGTGGTAAACAATATGAGCTGCTGCCAAGAAAATCTGTCGGAAAATGTTAGGACACGTTACAATAGAACAAAATAACGACTCACTAACGACCATAAACATGAAGGAATATACATTAAAATTAAAAAGAAAGATTTGGGAAATGACAACGCATGCTTCCGAAGAAGGGGAAGAACAGGAGGAATAATGAAGAAAATGGACATAGCAGGAAGAATAAGCGATAAAACACGGATAAAACAGGGATAAAACAGAGGTAAAGAGGATAGCTTTGGAGCAGCACAATAGGGAAGTGTGGCAAGGAACAGAATAAGCAGCGAAAAGAGGAAAAACACTTTAGTGAAGGAGTCACGGAGGAAGTAAGCCAACTAAAGACAAGGATAAAAGAGCTAGAAACGAAAAAAAAACGTAAGTGCGAGGATAGGACAAAGAAAAAGAGAGAATTACCCGGAAATAATTAAGGGGTATCAGGGAGGATGCAGGAGCTGACGCATACATTGGGAGCGACAGAGCGCCAGGTCCAGAATACAGGGCGGCTCCTGTTATCATTAACGAAACTGAGAGAGAGAGAGAGAGAGAGAGAGAGGAGAGAGAGAGAGAGAGAGAGAGAGAGAGAGAGAGAGAGAGAGAGAGAGAGAGAGAGAGAGAGGGTCGACGAATTAGAGGAAGAGAAAGTCACACCGGAGATGAGACAAGGACATACGTGGAAGGAAGCAAAGTGAGAGGAGGGAAGTGGAGGTAACTAAAGGAATTGCGGAGATGGTGAGCAAATTAATCGAGAGAGAAGTAGTCGATGCAAGGCTGCGTGAGCCTGACGACTGAGTGGACAGCGTTCGGGGTTCGTAGTCCTAAGGGTTCGGGTTCGATCCCCAGCGGAGACGGAAACAAATGGGCAGAGTTTCATTCACTCCTGATGCACCTGTTCAGCTAGCAGTAAATAGGAGCAACCCGTCCTTTTAAAAAATAAAGTCGCTTTTCGCTCGTATGCGCGCTATGGCCAAAAATGGACGTAATTTTAATTGAAATCGGCTCACGAAAGTGATGTACTGTCCCGTTTTCTGTTTGGGTCCTCTGGCTTACTCGGAAAGGTTAGGAGAGGAAACTTTCAATTAAAATTTTTTCATGACGTTTTGAAGCTTAAGGGAAATTTCCTGCCCACCTAGCCTACCAGAGGACCCTTAACTTACTATTTTGGTAAAAAAATCCAAAATTTATTTTAAATTGTTTTCATTTCAAATTACGTCCATATTCGGCCAGACGGGCAAACGGCCAATTCAGCCGTAATCTGTGAGAGGACAGGTCGGTAGAGGATCTTGAATAACACGGTACGATATTGAGGGTCCAAGAAGGGTAGCACCTGCTCTGCTTGGTACCTATCAAAGTTTTATTGAATAGTCCTGGTTGATACCTGGTTGATGGGGTTCTGGGAGTTCTTCTACTCCCCAAGCCCAACCCGAGGCCAGGCTCGACTTGTGAGAGCTTGGTCCACCAGGCTGCAGAGCCCAGTAGGCGCCACACTGGCTGGCAAGACAACAATGAGGAATTACCGTATATAAGAAGAAAATACCTAAATCGAGACACGTTGGAAGACGATAATAAAAATAATAAGTATAAAGGTAATGAAAATGTCAGCTACAGGGAAAACTGCAACACAATCTTGCAACCAGGTCCAGTACAACAAACATAAATGATATATGAACACCACAAACTCATCCCTGTTTCCGCATTTAAAAAAAAAAAATAACCATGCAACACAATAGACAATAATGACTGCAAGGTTCACGTTCTTTCTCTTGACTCCAAACTCCGGTTCATATCATTGAACCGGAGTTCAATGGTTCTCACTATTCTCCACTGGAACACAACTCCCCTATAGCTATGAACTGCATATGAATATTGTACAATTGTACATGAATGCTGACGTTATATGAATCTAATAGAGGAACTCAAGGGACAGGATTAATACATAAAATTGCACATCATTTTGATTACAGAACATGACACAAAAATCATGAGTTATGCAGTTTTTCCAAGAGGCTTCAAAGTGATTAGAGTAGAGAGAAGAAACAGAGTTGGATGAGCAGTAACATGGCTAGTAAAAATTCATTAGAATTTTGAGATAATACTCACGGCAGATGGCGTCATTCTACATGACTACATATAAGGATTGATAACACCAGATGACATAAAGTATTTTTGGTCATATACATATTCATATAGTCATATACATATATATATATATATATATATATATATATATATATATATATATATATATATATATATATATATATATATATATATATATATAGCCAAGCCCAGCGAGGGGGGCACAAGAGGACTCTTGAGATCTTAGAGAGGGCAGCAATAGGAATATGTGAATCAAGAGCTTAATTCCTAGTACTTGGCGTTAATATTATTTACCGCGAACTTGATTGGATAACATAGGAACCCCACTGAAGGAACGACATGTGGCGAATGTCGTTCTGTTATGTTAATGAACATTACTTACTGGGATACATCTTTGTCTTATAAAACTAAATGCCGGGTTACGGTTCGTCACTGCGTGAGTACTGTAAGATGTGTGATTTACCGTCATAAACATACGAGCAGGCGTGGGCCTTTACGAAGCAGTAGAGGGAGCAAGCGAGAGAAGAGTGGACATAGGGGAACTAATAGAGAAGCCAGAGGAGGAAGAGATAGCGGGCTTTTGTGAGGGGAGAGCAGACCACTCACCCCTCGTTGAGGGAGGGGACGGGAATGAAGACCACCCTCATTCATGCCCTCTCTAATCATGGGGTCACTTATAGCAAGTAGAAGGGGAAAGTGGAAACCCCCTCTTTCCAGACAAATCCCTTCCACCCTTTCCCCTCGCCACACCACCTACCCCTTCTCTATAATCTACCCCTCTCTACCCCTAACTCCACTCCCCTCTCTCTGCACCACCCACTCCTCTCCACACCACCAAGCCCGATTTTCTACTCCACCTAAACCCCTCTTCACACCTCCTACCCCCCCCCAATCTCCCCTCTACGAGCTCGAAGCTCACCGCTCACCACCTCAACTCACCCCCAACATGGACCATAAAGTGGAGGAGGCGTCTGAACCCCCGCTACCCCATTCTCATACCACTGCAACCCCCTCTCTCTCATCCCGCCCCCCCCACTCTCACTCCCACTACAACATCCCATTGTGCTAAATGTACCTACAACCTCCTACAACCTCCATATCCTTCCCCCCCTCACAACACTCAACGGCCCCACAATGCCCCTCCCCCCCCACAACCTCACAACCTCACATTACTCCTTCCATACCACCCCAGCCTAAACAATTACATCAACCCACTCCCACGTCACTACTTACACACACACACACACACACACACACACACACACCCACACACACACACACACACACACACACACCCACTCCTTCTTTTCCTGCAATCTCGTGCTTTCGTTCTTCTTTTCCTTCTTCTCTCTCTCCCAGCTGGTGGAAGGGTCGCTACACCTACTCATTAGGGACCTAAGCCACCCCCAAGCACCCCTCACACCCTCACACCTTGGAAGACCCCAGTGAGGCTTGGGGTGGGGGGAAGGGGGAGAGTGGAGGGGGGGGGGAACCCCACGTCGTATATTGATTTCTTGTGATCCGAACTCCCCACCCCCCCCTCCTCCTCCGCTCCTCCCCAGCACTAGGTAATCCGTACGTGTTGGGGAGTGGGGTGGTGTGGGGGTGTAAGGGAGGGGGGGGGGGGAGTGGGATTAGGGAGTAATGGGGTAGTATGGGAGAGTAAGGTGGTGCTGGGGTGAGTGTGTGTGTGTGTGTGTGTGTGTGTGTGTGTGTGTGTGTGTGGTGTGT
>WNGS01056569.1:0-39998 GCA_020271785.1 Procambarus virginalis
TGTTTACCTGCACCACCTGTTACCTGGTACACCTGTTTACCTGCACCACCTGTTTAACTGCACCACCTGTTTACCTGCACCACCTGTTTACCTGGTACTGTTGGACGCCAGTTCACCCTCACACAAAGGGTGACCTATACCCTCTTAAGCTAAACAACTTGATAAGTATAAAAAACGTTGTCGAGCCACAGCGCTCAGACGGTCAGACGCAGCCTGGGCATCGCAGCGAGCACACGCGCTCCCTGACACACACTAGCTAGCCCTGGCCGGTGTACAGATATATATATATAGTTTTATAATAAAACTAAGGAAAAGCTGCAGATGTTTGGTACTCCAATTCCTGCACACAACTAATCATTCTACAGCTGCCAACGGCAGATGAGACACTGGTGTCCGAGACGGTGTTGGACGTCTCAAAAACTTGTTTGTTTACGGCCACTATAGGTAAATCACTGTATATAATGTTAGTTAGGTACACGCCCAAGGGTTGTCAATTTTTTCAAGCAGATCGCCGAGGACGCCGATGATAGCGTGCCGAGCGGTGTTGGACGCCAGTTCACCCTCACACAAAGGGTGACCTATACCCTCTTAAGCTAAACAACTTGATAAGTATAAACAACGTTGTCGAGCCACAGCGCTCAGACGGTCAGACGCAGCCTGGGCATCGCAGCGAGCACACGCGCTCCCTGACACACACTAGCTAGCCCCTGGCCCGGTGTACAGATATATATATATAGTTTTATAATAAAACTAAGGAAAAGCTGCAGATGTTTGGTACTCCAATTCCTGCACACAACTAATCATTCTACAGCTGCCAACGGCAGATGAGACAGTACACCTGTTTACCTGGTACACCTGTTTACCTGGTACACCTGTTTACCTGCACCAGCTGTTTACCTGGTACACCTGTTTACCTGCACCACCTGTTTACCTGCACCACCTGTTTACCTGCAACACCTGTTTACCTGGTACACCTGTTTACCTGCACCAGCTGTTTACCTGCAACACCTGTTTACCTGCACCAGCTGTTTACCTGCTACACCTGTTTACCTGGTACACCTGTTTACCTGGTACACCTGTTTACCTGCACCACCTGTTTACCTGCACCACTTGTTTACATGCACCACCTGTTTACCTGGTACACCTGTTTACCTGCCCCACCTGTTTACCTGCACCACCTGTTTACCTGGTACACCTGTTTACCTGCACCACCTGTTTACCTGCACCACCTGTTTACCTGCAACACCTGTTTGCCTGCCCCACCTGTTTACCTGCAACACCTGTTTACCTGTACCACCTGTTTGCCTGGTACACCTGTTTACCTGCCCCACCTGTTTACCTGCCCTACCTGTTTACCTGCACCACCTGTTTACCTGCACCACCTGTTTACCTGGTACAGCTGTTTACCTGCACCACCTGTTTACCTGCCCCACCTGTTTACCTGCAACCACCTGATTACCTGTACCACCTGTTTGCCTGGTACACCTGTTTACCTGCCCCACCTGTTTACCTGCCCTACCTGTTTACCTGCACCACCTGTTTACCTGGTACACCTGTTTACCTGCACCACCTGTTTACCTGGTACACCTGTTTACCTGCACCACCTGTTTACCTGGTACATCTGTTTACCTGCACCACCTGTTTACCTGGTCCACCTGTTTACCTGCACCACCTGTTTACCTGCACCACCTGTTTATCTGGTACACCTGTTTATCTGCACCACCTGTTTACCTGCACCACCTGTTTACCTGCACCACCTGTTTACCTGCAACACCTGTTTACCTGGTACACCTGTTTACCTGCACCACCTGTTTACCTGCACCACCTGTTTACCTGGTACACCTGTTTACCTGCACCACCTGTTTACCTGTACCACCTGTTTACCTGCACCACCTGTTTACCTGCACCACATGTTTACCTGGTACACCTGTTTACCTGCACCACCTGTTTACCTGCACAACCTGTTTACCTGCACAACCTGTTTACCTGGTACACCTGTTTACCTGCACCACCTGTTTACCTGCACCACCTGTTTACCTGCACCACCTGTTTACCTGCACAACCTGTTTACCTGGTACACCTGTTTACCTGCACCACCTGTTTACCTGCACCACCTGTTTACCTGCACCACCTGTTTACCTGCACCACCTGTTTACCTGCACCACCTGTTTACCTGTACCACCTGTTTACCTGCACCACTTGTTTACCTGCACCACCTGTTTACCTGCACCACCTGTTTACCTGCACAACCTGTTTACCTGCACCACCTGTTTACCTGCAACACCTGTTTACCTGCACCACCTGTTTACCTGTGCCACCTGTTTACCTGTGCCACCTGTTTACCTGCACCACCTGTTAACCTGGTACACCTGTTTACCTGTACCACCTGTTTACCTGCACCACCTGTTTACCTGCACCACCTGTTTACCTGCACCACCTGTTTACCTGGTACACCTGTTTACCTGCACCACCTGTTTACCTGCAACACCTGTTTACCTGCACCACCTGTTTACATGCAACACTGTTTACCTACAACACCTGTTTACCTGCACCACCTGTTTACATGCAACACCTGTTTACCTACAACACCTGTTTACCTGCACCACCTGTTTACCTACAACACCTGTTTACCTGGTACACCTGTTTACCTGCAACACCTGTTTACCTACAACACCTGTTTACCTGGTACATCTGTTTACCTGCAACACCTGTTTACCTACAACACCTGTTTACCTGGTACACCTGTTTACCTACAACACTGTTTACCTGCAACACCTGTTTACCTACAACACCTGTTTACCTGGTACACCTGTTTACCTGCAACACCTGTTTACCTGCAACACCTGTTTACCTACAACACTTGTTTACCTGCACCACCTGTTTACTACAACAACTGTTTACCTACAACACCTGTTTACCTACAACACCTGTTTACCTACAACACCTGTTTACCTACAACACCTGTTTACCTGCACCACCTGTTTACCTACAACACCTGTTTACCTACAACACCTGTTTACCTACAACACCTGTTTACCTACAACACCTGTTTACCTGCACCACCTGTTTACCTACAACACCTGTTTACCTACAACACCTGTTTACCAACACAAACTTATTAAACAACCCAACAACACCTCCACTACTCTAAAGGTTATAACAATATTGAACTAAAATAACAAATCTCTATGCAAATGTTTTCACAAATGTCCCGTTGCCCACACGAAGGGTTCCCTAAGGAAGGGTAACTCTCACCCACTCTTCTCCTTACCTCTCACCTCCTTACCTCCTTACCTTAATACCTCATAAACCCGAAATTACCCCCACCCTGTACCCCTCGCGCACATGCGCAGTTATCTTTCCCAGGCCCAGATAACAGAGTCTGGGAAATCAAGCAGACTCCTCAAGTCCCGCAGACAGAGGCGGGAGTCTGCGTTCCATAATGAGCGCCAGGGTTCGACTCCATCGGCGTGGCTCTCTGACCGTTGGGAGTCCGAGAAGGAAAGCTGAAAATCTCCTCGTTATATCAGGTCCCGGTCAGCTGCAAGTGGCAAATCGTGCAGCTGGACAATGCAGCAGCACCGGCGGGCAGCAGGCGAGTCTGCTTCGCCAATCGGGCTGATTGCGTCGGCCAGATTGGTGGCTTCACCGGATTAACCTTTCGCATATTCTAATCCCATCACGGGCTGAAGGCAGCCATTGTGCTCCGCTGTCAGTAGCTCTTAACCCATGCCAACACCCTGGCTCTTATCATGCTGCCAACACCCTGGCTCTTATCATGCTGCCAACACCCTGGCTCTTATCACGCTGCCAACACCCTGGCTCTTATCATGCTGCCAACACCCTGGCTCTTATCACGCTGCCAACACCCTGGCTCTTATCATGCTGCCAACACCCTGGCTCTTATCATGCTGCCAACACCCTGGCTCTTATCATGCTGCCAACACCCTGGCTCTTATCATGCTGCCAACACCCTGGCTCTTATCATGCTGCCAACACCCTGGCTCTTATCATGCTGCCAACACCCTGGCTCTTATCATGCTGCCAACACCCTGGCTCTTATCATGCTGCCAACACCCTGGCTCTTATCATGCTGCCAACACCCTGGCTCTTATCATGCTGCCAACACCCTGGCTCTTATCATGCTGCCAACACCCTGGCTCTTATCATGCTGCCAACACCCTGGCTCTTATCATGCTGCCAACACCCTGGCTCTTATCATGCTGCCAACACCCTGGCTCTTAATCATGCTGCCAACACCCTGGCTCTTATCATGCTGTTAACACCCTGGCTCTTATCATGCTGCCAACACCCTGGCCATCATGCTGCCAACACCCTGGCCATCATGCTGCCAACACCCTGGCCACCATGCTGCCAACACCCTGGCCACCATGCTGCCAACACCCTGGCCACCATGCTGCCAACACCCTGGCCACCATGCTGCCAACACCCTGGCCACCATGCTGCCAACACCCTGGCCACCATGCTGCCAACACCCTGGCCACCATGCTGCCAACACCCTGGCCACCATGCTGCCAACACCCTGGCCACCATGCTGCCAACACCCTGGCCACCATGCTGCCAACACCCTGGCCATCATGCTGCCAACACCCTGGCCACCATGCTGCCAACACGCTGCCAACACCCTGGCCACCATGCTGCCAACACCCTGGCCACCATGCTGCCAACACCCTGGCCATCATGCTGCCAACATCCTGGCTCTTATCATGCTGCCAACACCCTGGCTCTTATCATGCTGCCAACACCCTGGCTCTTATCATGCTGCCAACACCCTGGCTCTTATCATGCTGCTAACACCCTGGCACTTATCATGCTGCCAACACCCTGGCCATCATGCTGCCAACACCCTGGCCATCATGCTGCCAACACCCTGGCCATCATGCTGCCAACACCCTGGCCACCATGCTGCCAACACCCTGGCTCTTATCATGCTGCCAACACCCTGGCCATCATGCTGCCAACACCCTGGCCATCATGCTGCCAACAACCTGGCCACCATGCTGCCAACACCCTGGCCACCATGCTGCCAACACCCTGGCCACCATGGTACCAACACCCTGGCCATCATGCTGCCAACACCCTGGCCACCATGCTGCCAACACCCTGGCCACCATGCTGCCAACACCCTGGCCACCATGCTGCCAACACCCTGGCCACCATGGTACCAACACCCTGGCCACCATGCTGCCAACACCCTGGCCATCATGCTGCCAACACCCTGGCCACCATGCTGCCAACACCCTGGCCACCATGCTGCCAACACCCTGGCCACCATGCTGCCAACACCCTGGCCACCATGCTGCCAACACCCTGGCCACCATGCTGCCAACACCCTGGCCACCATGCTGCCAACACCCTGGCCACCATGCTGCCAACACCCTGGCCACCATGCTGCCAACACCCTGGCCACCATGCTGCCAACACCCTGGCCACCATGCTGCCAACACCCTGGCCACCATGCTGCCAACACCCTGGCCACCATGCTGCCAACACCCTGGCCACCATGCTGCCAACACCCTGGCCACCATGCTGCCAACACCCTGGCCATCATGCTGCCAACACCCTGGCCACCATGCTGCCAACACCCTGGCCACCATGCTGCCAACACCCTGGCCACCATGCTGCCAACACCCTGGCCACCATGCTGCCAACACCCTGGCCACCATGCTGCCAACACCCTGGCCATCACGCTGCCAACACCCTGGCCACCATGCTGCCAACACCCTGGCCACCATGCTGCCAACACCCTGGCCACCATGCTGCCAACACCCTGGCCACCATGCTGCCAACACCCTGGCCACCATGCTGCCAACACCCTGGCCATCATGCTGCCAACACCCTGGCCACCATGCTGCCAACACCCTGGCCATCATGCTGCCAACACCCTGGCCACCATGCTACCAACACCCTGGTCATCATGCTGCCAACACCCTGGCCACCATGCTGCCAACACCCTGGCCATCATGCTGCCAACACCCTGGCCACCATGCTGCCAACACCCTGGCCACCATGCTGCCAACACCCTGGCCACCATGCTGCCAACACCCTGGCCACCATGCTGCCAACACCCTGGCCACCATGCTGCCAACACCCTGGCCACCATGCTGCCAACACCCTGGCCACCATGCTGCCAACACCCTGGCCACCATGCTGCCAACACCCTGGCCACGTGGAAGAGGTCCACTTCTGGCAGCATCAGTTTCTTGTTAACTTTAGGCGATGCTCGCGATAGGTGAAGGGTGTGGTCAGCGAGGGTGTGTTATGGGGGGCGTGGCTAGGGTGAGGTGTTGAGGGGGCGTGGCTAGGGTGCCGTGTTATGGGGGGCGTGGCTAGGGTGCCGTGTTGAGGGGGAGTGGCAAGGGAGGCTCAGCAACACACGCCATTAACAACGGCAGCCATGCATAATCTGAGCACGATGGGTCGCCCAGATAACGTCCCGCGGAAAGCGGGCGGGCGAAGACCCGGACGACCAGCTCTGCCAGACCTGCAGGTAAACACCCCCAGGAACCTCCCCTCCGGCGCCCTCCCCCACACCTGAGCCTTCNAGAGTCACAATCACTATAGAGTCACATCACATGCAGAGTGATCATGGAGTGTGGCAGTTGAGAGTCGGGTCTCCGGACTATAGGAATATACAACCCATCCTCCGAATTGACAGTACGATTTAATACTAAGTGTAATAAGTACACTTTCTTACTGTCATAAACAGTGCATAATTGCACTTACGGGGCTGTTACATTTACCCAACACCCCCCCCGATTTAATTCTCCTCGTTTTCTGTTAAGACTCAAAATTTTAGGATGAAATGTTCAATTCCAATTTGTTTGTTTGAAGACCATAGGACTGGTAAGTCAGGAACAGAAGGATGGGGAGGATGTAGAAAACTGAAAAGGATTAGGGTGTGAGGGAGAGGAGGGGTGTTACAGGTAAGTGGCCCAACCACTTTGGGGTTGATTGTGATGAGAAGTGATGGATGAAATGTAGGTGATATATGGTGCTTAGTAGAAGGCTCGTTTTTTTTATCAGCTGGCGGTGAGTAGCCATAAAACAGGTGGTGGTGATTAAGTAGCTACTCGCCGATTTTCCTGGAGAGCTGTGCTTGTTTTTGTATCAGTTGTTGGTGGTTGAGTGGAGTTATTAATCCTTAATCGGTGGGTTTGAGGTCGTAGGAGTTAGGTGTAGAGTGGGGCTGGGAGGAGTGTCATTCATCCTCTTGTGGTAGGTCGCTCAAGATCCTGGCCTGGGGTAGGCTCTGTCGTGGATGTATCTTCTTACCTTTGTTGGAGGGACATCCTCCTCGACCTGTGGGGCTGGTCGAGCATAGCGTAGTTCGTTGTGTTGAGGACAACAAAGGGGTCCTCACGATTTGGGATGTACATACTTTTCATTTTATATAGCTGTGGTTGAGAGGCGAACGTTCAGTGGTCGATGTTCAGTGTGGTGTGAAGGTCTTCTATGCGCACTCTGTCTAAGAGTGACACATTTGCCACAAATCTGAGTGCCCTGTTCTGGTCCCGTTGCAGTTTCAGCATGTTCGATTCTTTGCCAGAGTGAGTGGGGGTGTCCGGGTATTCTAGGGTTGGCCGAATGAGCATCTTGTAGAGGTGGAGTTTTACATGTTGCGGAGCCAGATGAAAGCGATATAGCTATTTAAATTTGCTATACACAAGTTTTAAATATCAAGAATTTCTTTTCAGGTTTATTAAACAATATAGATTTTATACAAAATTTTAAAATACCCTGAGTTACTTTACAATTTATTGATATATTTTAGTTTTGTTTTATTAGTTTTATAAAACTGTAATATCAGTATAGCTATAGGTTAAGTACTAATTGTAATTAAGAAGCAATAAAATTCTTATCTTCAAAAACTAAGACGGTTAGTGAGGTCGTGGTTTTCTATTCAGTTTTTCAGGTAAACTCAAATTTCACAATATATTTGACAGTACGATTTAATACTAAGTGAAAATACAATTCCTGACTGCTATGAAGAGTACATAATTGCACTTATTTGTCTCCTTACATTTACCGCCCCATTTTTGGAGGACGGGCTGGAACATAAGGATGAAGTGTACACACACACACACACATAGTTATGTTAATTAGCCAATTGGATAGCAATGTCATTAATCATTTCCTATTTACAGCTGTTGATCATTAAACACCGTGAGGGCACAAGCCCAATTCAACGTAAGAGGCTATTAATTAGTTGTTTATCTTAGTCCATTATCTCAATATATCATATAATTAATCCTAACAAAAACCTCATCCAGTCTTAACAAAGTTGAGCAATATTAATCAACATTATCAATTAATCTCTTGCCATCAAGTAATAACATTTACTTCAAGACAACACAATTAATCATTCTTTAATATCAAGCTAATGATATAACCTCTTATATTGTTATATTTAACTTAATTATTTTTATTACTTCCCAAAATCTATTTAGTGTCAGGCTAGAGACATTTTAGCAAAATGATTTTGTGAACTTGTTCCTTTTGTGCCAGTATATCATTCTTATTGTTTCTGATCATTCTAATCAATTATATATACCAGTTATTAATGTGGTGAAATTCCCAACAGGTAGTTGGAGTTTTCAACCAACAGGTAGTTGGAGTTGTCAACCAACAGGTAGTTGGAGTTGTCAACCAACAGGTAGTTGGAGTTGTCAACCAACAGGTAGTTGGAGTTGTCAACCAACAGGTAGTTGGAGTTGTCAACCAACAGGTAGTTGGAGTTTCAACCAACAGGTAGTTGGAGTTGTCAACCAACAGGTAGTTGGAGTTGTCAACCAACAGGTAGTTGGAGTTTCTTCAACCAAGAGGTACAGTTAGTTGCCTGTTGTGAGGGAACATTAACCTTGAGTACTTAGAGTCCATAACACTGGTACTTGGCACAGTAGCTGTCTGCTCTTCACACTACAGCTGTCTGTCTGTCTGCTCTTCACACTACAGCTGTCTGTCTGTCTGCTCTTCCCACTACGGCTGTCTGTCTGTCTGCTCTTCACACTACAGCTGTCTGTCTGCTCTTCACACTACAGCTGTCTGTCTGTCTGCTCTTCACACTACAGCTGCCTGCTCTTCACACTACAGCTGTCTGCTCTTCACACTACAGCTGTCTGTCTGCTCTTCACACTACAAGCTGTCTGCTCTTCACACTACAGCTGCCTGCTCTTCACACTACAGCTGTCTGCCTGCTCTTCACACTACAGCTGTCTGCTCTTCACACTACAGCTGTCTGTTCTTCACACTACAGCTGTCTGTCTGCTCTTCACACTACAGCTGTCTGCTCTTCACACTGCAGCTGTCTGCTCTTCACACTACAGCTGTCTGTCTGCTCTTCACACTACAGCTGTCTGCTCTTCACACTACAGCTGTCTGTCTGCTCTTCACACTACAGCTGTCTGCTCTTCACACTACAGCTGTCTGTCTGCTCTTCACACTACAGCTGTCTGCTCTTCACACTACAGCTGTCTGTTCTTCACACTACAGCTGTCTGTCTGCTCTTCACACTACAGCTGTCTGCTCTTCACACTGCAGCTGTCTGCTCTTCACACTACAGCTGTCTGCTCTTCACACAACAGCTGTCTGTTCTTCACACTACAGCTGCCTGTCTGCTCTTCACACTACAGCTGTCTGTCTGCTCTTCACACTACAGCTGCCTGCTCTTCACACTACAGCTGTCTGTCTGCTCTTCACACTACAGCTGTCTGCTCTTCACACTACAGCTGTCTGTCTGCTCTTCACACTACAGCTGTCTGCTCTTCACACTACAGCTGTCTGTCTGCTCTTCACACTACAGCTGTCTGTTCTTCACACTACAGCTGCCTGTCTGCTCTTCACACTACAGCTGTCTGTTCTTCACACTACAGCTGCCTGTCTGCTCTTCACACTACAGCTGTCTGCTCTTCACACTACAGCTGTCTGCTCTTCACACTACAGCTGTCTGTCTGCTCTTCACACTACAGCTGTCTGCTCTTCACACTACAGCTGTCTGCTCTTCACACTACAGCTGTCTGCTCTTCACACTACAACTGTCTGTCTGCTCTTCACACTACAGCTGTCTGCTCTTCACACTACAGCTGTCTGTCTGCTCTTCACACTACAGCTGTCTGCTCTTCACACTACAGCTGTCTGTCTGCTCTTCACAATACAGCTGTCTGTCTGCTCTTCACACTACAGCTGTCTGTCTGCTCTTCACACTACAGCTGTCTGCTCTTCACACAACAGCTGTCTGCTCTTCACACTACAGCTGTCTGCTCTTCACACAACAGCTGTCTGCTCTTCACACTACAGCTGTCTGTCTGCTCTTCACACTACAGCTGTCTGTCTGCTCTTCACACTACAGCTGTCTGTTCTTCACACTACAGCTGTCTGTCTGCTCTTCACACTACAGCTGTCTGCTCTTCACACTACAGCTGTCTGTCTGCTCTTCACACTACAGCTGTCTGCTCTTCACACTACAGCTGTCTGTTCTTCACACTACAGCTGTCTGTCTGCTCTTCACACTACAGCTGTCTCCTCTTCACACTACAGCTGTCTGTCTGCTCTTCACACTACAGCTGTCTGTCTGCTCTTCACACAACAGCTGTCTGCTCTTCACACTACAGCTGTCTGCTCTTCACACAACAGCTGTCTGCTCTTCACACTACAGCTGTCTGCTCTTCACACTACAGCTGTCTGTTCTTCACACTACAGCTGTCTGCTCTTCACACTACAGCTGTCTGTCTTCACACTACAGCTGTCTGCTCTTCACACTACAGCTGTCTGCTCTTCACACTACAGCTGTCTGCTCTTCACACTACAGCTGTCTGTCTGCTCTTCACACTACAGCTGTCTGCTCTTCACACAACAGCTGTCTGCTCTTCACACTACAGCTGTCTGCTGCTCTTCACACTACAGCTGTCTGCTCTTCACACTACAGCTGTCTGTTCTTCACACTACAGCTGTCTGCTCTTCACACTACAGCTGTCTGTCTGCTCTTCACACTACAGCTGTCTGTCTGCTCTTCACACTACAGCTGTCTGCTCTTCACACTACAGCTGTCTGCTCTTCACACTACAGCTGTCTGTCTGCTCTTCACACTACAGCTGTCTGCTCTTCACACTACAGCTGTCTGTCTGCTCTTCACACTACAGCTGTCTGCTGCTCTTCACACTACAGCTGCCTGCTCTTCACACTACAGCTGTCTGTCTGCTCTTCACACTACAGCTGTCTGCTCTTCACACTACAGCTGTCTGTCTGCTCTTCACACTACAGCTGTCTGCTCTTCACACTACAGCTGTCTGTCTGCTCTTCACACTACAGCTGTCTGTCTGCTCTTCACACTACAGCTGTCTGCTCTTCACACTACAGCTGTCTGCTCTTCACACTACAGCTGTCTGTCTGCTCTTCACACTACAGCTGTCTGCTCTTCACACTACAGCTGTCTGTCTGCTCTTCACACTACAGCTGTCTGTCTGCTCTTCACACTACAGCTGTCTGCTCTTCACACTACAGCTGTCTGCTCTTCACACTACAGCTGTCTGTCTGCTCTTCACACTACAGCTGTCTGCTCTTCACACTACAGCTGTCTGTCTGCTCTTCACACTACAGCTGTCTGCTCTTCACACTACAGCTGTCTGTCTGCTCTTCACACTACAGCTGTCTGCTCTTCACACTACAGCTGTCTGTCTGCTCTTCACACTACAGCTGTCTGCTCTTCACACTACAGCTGTCTGCTCTTCACACTACAGCTGTCTGCTCTTCACACTACAGCTGTCTGCTCTTCACACTACAGCTGTCTGCTCTTCACACTACAGCTGTCTGCTCTTCACACTACAGCTGTCTGCTCTTCACACTACAGCTGTCTGCTCTTCACACTACAGCTGTCTGTCTGCTCTTCACACTACAGCTGTCTGCTCTTCACACTACAGCTGTCTGTCGCTCTTCACACTACAGCTGTCTGCTCTTCACACTACAGCTGTCTGCTCTTCACACTACAGCTGTCTGCTCTTCACACTACAGCTGTCTGCTCTTCACACTACAGCTGTCTGTCTGCTCTTCACACTACAGCTGTCTGCTCTTCACACTACAGCTGTCTGTCTGCTCTTCACACTACAGCTGTCTGCTCTTCACACTACAGCTGTCTGCTCTTCACACTACAGCTGTCTGTCTGCTCTTCACACTACAGCTGTCTGCTCTTCACACTACAGCTGTCTGCTCTTCACACTACAGCTGTCTGTCTGCTCTTCACACTACAGCTGTCTGCTCTTCACACTACAGCTGTCTGCTCTTCACACTACAGCTGTCTGTCTGCTCTTCACACTACAGCTGTCTGCTCTTCACACTACAGCTGTCTGTCGCTCTTCACACTACAGCTGTCTGCTCTTCACACTACAGCTGTCTGCTCTTCACACTACAGCTGTCTGCTCTTCACACTACAGCTGTCTGTCTGCTCTTCACACTACAGCTGTCTGCTCTTCACACTACAGCTGTCTGCTCTTCACACTACAGCTGTCTGCTCTTCACACTACAGCTGTCTGTTCTTCACACTACAGCTGCTGTCTGCTCTTCACACTACAGCTGTCTGCTCTTCACACTACAGCTGTCTGCTCTTCACACTACAGCTGTCTGCTCTTCACACTACAGCTGTCTGCTCTTCACACTACAGCTGTCTGTGCTTCACACTACAGCTGTCTGTCTGCTCTTCACACTACAGCTGTCTGCTCTTCACACTACAGCTGTCTGCTCTTCACATACAGCTGTCTGTCTGCTCTTCACACTACAGCTGTCTGCTCTTCACACTACAGCTGTCTGTTCTTCACACTACAGCTGTCTGCTCTTCACACTACAGCTGTCTGTGCTCTTCACACTACAGCTGTCTGCTCTTCACACTACAGCTGTCTCGTGCTCTTCACACTACAGCTGTCTGTCTGCTCTTCACACTACAGCTGTCTGCTCTTCACACTACAGCTGTCTGTCTGCTCTTCACACTACAGCTGTCTGCTCCACACTACAGCTGTCTGCTCTTCACACTACAGCTGTCTGTGCTCTTCACACTACAGCTGTCTGTCTGCTCTTCACACTACAGCTGTCTGCTCTTCACACTACAGCTGTCTGTCTGCTCTTCACACTACAGCTGTCTGCTCTTCACACTACAGCGCTTCTGTCTGCTCTTCACACTACAGCTGTCTGCTCTTCACACTACAGCTGTCTGCTCTTCACACTACAGCTGTCTGCTCTCACACTACAGCTGCTGTCTGCTCTTCACACTACAGCGTCTGTCTGCTCTTCACACTACAGCTGTCTGCTCTTCACACTACAGCTGTCGTCTGCTCTTCACACTACAGCTGTCTGCTCTTCACACTACAGCTGTCTGCTCTTCACACTACAGCTGTCTGTCTGCTCTTCACACTACAGCTGTCTGCTCTTCACACTACAGCTGTCGTCTGCTCTTCACACTACAGCTGTCTGCTCTTCACACTACAGCTGTCTGTCTCTCCACACTACAGCGTCTGTCTGCTCTTCACACTACAGCTGTCTGCTCTTCACACTACAGCTGTCTGCTCTTCACACTACAGCTGTCTGCTCTTCACACTACAGCTGTCTGCTCTTCACACTACAGCTGTCTGCTCTTCACACTACAGCTGTCTGTCTGCTCTTCACACTACAGCTGTCTGCTCTTCACACTACAGCTGTCTGTCTGCTCTTCACACTACAGCTGTCTGCTCTTCACACTACAGCTGTCTGTCTGCTCTTCACACTACAGCTGTCTGCTCTTCACACTACAGCTGTCTGTTCTTCACACTACAGCTGTCTGTCTGCTCTTCACACTACAGCTGTCTGCTCTTCACACTACAGCTGTCTGTTGCTCTTCACACTACAGCTGTCTGCTCTTCACACTACAGCTGTCTGCTCTTCACACTACAGCTGTCTGCTCTTCACACAACAGCTGTCTGCTCTTCACACTACAGCTGTCTGCTCTTCACACTACAGCTGTCTGTTCTTCACACTACAGCTGTCTGCTCTTCACACAACAGCTGTCTGCTCTTCACACTACAGCTGTCTGCTCTTCACACTACAGCTGTCTGCTCTTCACACTACAGCTGTCTGCTCTTCACACTACAGCTGTCTGCTGCTCTTCACACTACAGCTGTCTGCTCTTCACACTACAGCTGTCTGCTCTTCACACTACAGCTGTCTGCCTGCTCTTCACACTACAGCTGTCTGCTCTTCACACTACAGCTGTCTGTCTGCTCTTCACACTACAGCTCTCAATTTTATTGTAGTTGAATTGAGTGCACATTAGTTTATACTACATTAGACTACATCGAGGTTTTGACCACATTTTACGATTGGGAAACAGGAGAGGCATCATATGGCATTACAAACCTAGCGGCTAGGAAGGCGGGGACCCGAGAGCTATAGCTCGGTCCTGCAGACACACACACACACACACACACCACACACACACACACACACACACACACACAGGATTCCGGGTTCAGGCAGCCGCGGAGGGAGGGTCGCTGTGGTCACGCGCTACAATAAACGCCAATATTTTTTAGGTAATTAAGGCTACAGTGACAGATCACAGATCTAGGGGTATCACAAAGCGTATAACCGCCGCGAATAGGAAAGAAAAAATACAGTGCAATCACTAGAACTTTGTGTTAAACAGTGAATTCACCAGACAGGCCACGTGGGAGGGCCCACGAGGCTTTGTTACATATTGGGTCAAGTGATCAGTGGTACTGTGATTGGTGAACTGTAACACAACAGACACACCGATACAGTGACTGACTCCAGAGATTTGTGTTAGATAGAGAAGAACCGCCATCATCAATCTACTGGATTAGTGAATCACCACGTTGGAGGCGACGACGGAGCATTTCATCATCCAGCATCGCAATTATTTACCTGGTTGTGTGAGCGGGAGGCCGACAGGTAAGTACCCCTCTCTGGTCAATTCTTTACAGCGGTAAAATATTACCAAATTCTTGTTCAGTATATCAGATACATTTAAAATATCAAAGTGGCTCATTTTGGGTAGGGGTTGACATTTACAAGACCCCCGTAACACACGCATGCACACACATGTACGTTTGCAAGCACACATGCACGCACAAAACAAACACACGCACACGCACGCACACACACATACGTCCAGTCGGGCTAGAAGGGATTAACACCTTTCGTGGAAAGGGGATAAAACCTCACTCATAATCCACCCTCTCTCTTACCTGCCGTAAGCTGCAGACAACACCTCACCTCCTCTTAACCCCCATCCACACGCGACACACGCGCACACGCTCTCTCTCTTCTCTCTTGCTCTCTTGTCTCTCTCTCTCTCTCTCTCTTCTCTGCTCTCTCTCCCTCTCTCTCTCTCTCCCTCTCTCTCTCTCTCTTGCTCTCTCCCTCTCTCTTTGACAAAGGGCAAAATGGTAGGACGCAACAGGGACACAGGAAACAGCCAGAGTGACCAAACAAAGGAAATGTTAACCAAGTTCTGGAGGAATTCAGGAGGGAGATGCATGACATGAGGATTACAATTAACAACCTGCAAAGTGAGCTGACATCAGCAAGGGAGGAGATCAAATCCCTCAAAGAGAAAAATAACCTGGGACAAACCTGCTTACAGCCTCCTGACATTTTTGGGTGACATAGTCCATTATGAATTGTACGGACTTGGTTCCGAGTTCTGTGTCCCAATGTATATCCCATAGGAATTTATTCATCTCCTCATAGTTTCCCTTTTGGTACGCCAGCCCTTGTTTCCCAGTTCTTTTTTGGGGGTGATAATTCCTAGCTCAACCAGGTACTCAAAGCTCAATACACTATGATCAATCATTCCCAAGGGGGCTTACAACTTAACTTCTCTTATATCCGACTCATTTAGGGTAAATATCAGATCAAGCAAGGCTGGTTCATCCCCTCCTCTCATTCTTGTTGGTCCCTTGACGTGTTGACTTAGAAAGTTTCTTGTTGCCACATCCAGCAGCTGAGCTCTCCATGTGTCTGGGCGTCCATGTGGGTCTCTGTTCCCCAATCTATCTTCCCATGGTAGAAGTCTCCCATGATTAGTAGTCTGGATCCATTCCTGCTAGCCACAGAAGCTGCTCTCTATCATATTGATGGTGGCCATGTTGTTTCTATCATATTCCTGTCTGGTCTTCTGTCATTCAGTGGGGGGGTTATATATGACTACTACTATAATTTTCTGTCCTCCAGTTGCTATGGTGCCTGATATGTAGTCACTGAAACCTTCACAGTTCTGAATTACCATCTCTTCAAAACTCCAACCTTCTCTTAGTAGCAAAGCTACACCACCTCCTTCTCTCCCTTCTCTCTCTTTCCTCACTACATAGTAGCCCTGTGGAAACACTGCGTTTGTTATGATTTTCGTTAACTTTGTTTTTGCGAGTGCTATTATGTCTGAGTTTTCTTCTAGTGCCCATTCTCCGAGTTCACTTGTTTTATTTGTAATCCCATCTATGTTAGTGTACATTGCCTTGAAGCTCACTTTCTTCTGTTCATTTTCTTGTCCCTTTCTTGGCGAGCATTCTGCTGGTGGGAAGCTGTTCCGTGGGTGAGAAGATCTGTGAGGTGGTTTGCAGGGTCTCAGAGGATTTTGGAGTGGGGGGTGGGGGTTTAGGGAAGGGGGGACAGGTAGGGTGTGGGTTAAGGAGATAGGGGGGACATGGAGGATACGGGGTGAGGGGGGAGGAGGGATAGGGAGGGTATGGGATGAAGGGGGAGGGGGGAAAGGTGGGAGGGGGGACATGATGGGAATGGGAAAGGGGTGACAGGGTCAGAATGGGGTGGGGGGGAGAGGAGGGATGGGTGGGGGCAGGTAGGGTGAGGGAAAGGAGGGTTTCTATGCAGAGGGGGTGGTGGTGTTGCCCTCCCTCTGGTGTTGCTGGGATGCTGGTTTGGGTTCCCCTCTTGTCTCTGGGACTGTTGTGTTGGGGGCTGTGATTCCTGGTTTACTCCTCTCTCCCTGCGCTTCCTCCTTGCCTCTGCTGCCCTGGCTCTCTCCTCCTTCGTCCTGTCCCTCTGCAGGAGTACTTTTTTGTATCCCTCCACATGCTGCAGACGACTTTTCCTTTCGAGAATATCCTCCTTCGTGTGGTTTCGTTTGTAAACACCACCTTTACAAGTCGGTTTCTGTCCTTGTTGTACCAGCCCAACCTGAAACCTTCTCAATGTTTTGTTCAACCCTTCCATCTGTAACCCCTTCAGTAGCCCACGTACTGCCTCTCTATCCTTGCTATTCCATTCTTGCCTGTTGGATCCTTCCTGTTCTTTGATGCCTACAACTACCACTGATCTTTTCTCTCCAGCAGCTGAATGGTGCACCTTGCTGCTTCCTGTGAGGTAGCTGCTTGCATGGCTACCTCCCTCAGTGTCCATTGCTTCTGAGCTCTTTTTCAGTCTTTCCGCAAATGTTTCAGGTACAGAGGGATTTCCTTCCAATGTAACATTCCCACCTTCCCTTGGATGATAATCTGATGCTCGGTTCTTTTTTTTCTGTGAGGATTTGATCTCCTCCCTTGCTGATGTTAGCTCATTTGCAGTTTGTTAATTGTAACCTCATTTGTGTGTGTGGTGTGTGTGTGTGTGGTGTGTGTGTTGTGTGTGTGTGTGTGTGGTGTTGTGTTGTGTGTGTGTGGTGTACTCACCTAGTAAAGGTGAGTACACACACACACACTATCAGAGTGCGTGGGTACGCGAGCACGCACACACACGTGTATGTGTGTGCCAAAGGGGGTACCACTGGCCCAAAGGGTGCTGATGGCTGAGCGAACAGCACACTGGACGCGTGATCCTGTGGTCCCGGTTCGATTCCGGGCGCCGGCGAGAAACAATAGGCAAAATTTCTTTCACCCTAATGCCCCTGTTACCTAACAGTAAATAGGTACCTGGGAGTTAGTCAGCCGTCACGGGCTGCTTCCTGGTGTATGTGTGTTGTGGTGTGGGGAAAAAAATAATAGTTAGTAACAGTTGATTGACAGATGAGAGGCAGGCCGAAAGAGCAGAGCTCAACCCCCGCAAGCACAACTAGGTGAATACACACACACTTACACACACGCGTATGGAATCGTTTCTCTCAATGTTTGCTGATGATGCAAAAATTATGAGGAGGATTAAAACAGAGGAAGATAGTAGAAAGTAGAAGGCATCCATCAGCAAACATTGAGAGAAACGATTCCATACACGTGTGTGTATTCACCTAGTTGTGCTTGGAGGCTACAAGATGACCTAGACAGGCTGAATGAATGGTCCAACAAATGGCTACTAAACTTCAATCCGAGTAAATGCAAGGTCCTGAAAACTAGGCGGTGGAACAGTAGGCCAGACACAGGATACCGAATGGGAAATGAAGTACTTCAAGAAACAGACAGAGAGAAAGATCTAGGAGTTGATATCACACCAAACCTGTCTCCTGAAGCCCACATCAAAAGAATAACATCTGCGGCATATGCAAGGCTGGCTAACATCAGAACAGCTTTCAGGAACCTGTGTAAGGAATCATTCAGAATCTTGTATACCACATACGTAAGACCAATCCTGGAGTATGCGGCCCCAGCATGGAGTCCGTACCTTGTCAAGCACAAGACGAAGCTGGAAAAAGTTCAGAGGTATGCCACTAGACTAGTCCCAGAACTAAGAGGCATGAGTTACGAGGAAAGGCTGCGGGAAATACACCTTACGACACTGGAAGACTGAAGAGTAAAGGGAGACATGATCACTAACTACAAAATTTTAAGAGGAATTAACAGGGATAGATAAAGATAAACAGTTTAACACGGGTGGTATGCGAACAAGGGGACACAGGTGGAGACTGAGTACCCAAATGAGCCACAGGGACGTTAGAAAGAACTTTTTCAGTGTCAGAGTAGTTAACAGATGGAATGCATTAGGCAGTGATGTGGTGGAGGCTGACTCCATACACAGTTTCAAGTGTAGATATGATAGAGCCCAATAGGCTCAGGAACCTGTACACCAGTTGATTGACAGTTGGGAGGCGGGACCAAAGAGCTAGAGCTCAACCCCCGCAAGCACAACTAGGTGAGTACACATGCTCGGCATGTCTGTATACGAGTCTTTGTACGCGTCCATTACGCACATGCGTGTGTGTATATCTTGGTATACACACGAAATATATCCAACTAAAAAGCAAAATACCATAATAAAAATATGAAGGCGCCCCAAACTACTCTACTCTATTACCGTCGTAGTGAGACATTACGGGGAAACCCAGCTGTCACGCTGGCCCTTGCTGGGCCCCCGGGCAACCACAGCTGTGCCACCCACCACCATGGTGCACCCACCACCCACCACCCTCCGCCCACAGCGAACCATCACGGTAGAGGGGACAGTCTCCACGCAGTCACACGTTTCGGAGAAGCTGTTCGAATCCATCGTCGACGCTAAGTTCGGAAAATTTTTTTTTTTTTTTTTTTTTTTTTATTGTTTTCTACCACAGACGTGGCCACACATTAACAATGCTAACCAGCATATATACATTTTCTTCTGTCCTCCATAGACAGGGTTAGAGATGTGTTAAACATATATTTGAAGGGTTTATTGAACAATCAACCACTGAAGGTGAGTCGGTGCTTTAAAATGCTAAGCTAACCTATATACGTAAATACATAGATACACAGATTTATGTATGCCTTACATAAAGTGTTCGATGTGTCATCTACACAGTGTCATTAATGTACATTTACAAAGGTGAAATGTAATTCTGATCAGCTTCCATATATACTTTATACCCATACATACACATACACACACATATACATATATACACACATGCATTCACAGACATTTATCTCATTTACTCTGACAGGGTGAGATAGCTGATAAAGAAACTAGTGTGCAATTAAGCACTTAATCACTGAAGGTGATTAAGGTGCTTTTACAAGCTCAGGTTATATAGTTACATCACATACATTGTATAATTAATCTATTACATGGTCAATCTTGGGTACAAGTCCAATATATCATCAAGTGTTCCAGTACTCATATAGTAATTACAAGTTCAGCATACCTTAGCCCAGGGGGGCGAAAGTCAGCCAGTATGGGACATTCTACAATATAATGTTCAAGAGAGTGCATGTTTTCTCTTTCACAAAGTTGACACATTGTGTACTCGACATTTGGGTTTTGAGAAAGCTGCCAGATACGTCTATATCCCAGGCGTATTCTGGCCACTATAACATCACATTGCCGGGTTCTTGTTCTATTAGTCCCATATGTGAATGTTTCCTCACGATATCTATCATAATATTTAATGCTACAGCTTTCAGGTCTTTGTGAATTTGTTAGGTCGGTGAGATCTTCATTAGATATTTGTTTAAGTATTCTCTTTGTCACTGCTAATGAAATACCCATATCAATTTCTACCACTGGTTTTCTACAGGCTGTCTTTGCAAGCATATCAACAGTGTCATGCCTTGAGATGCCAACATGTGATGGTATCCATAGGAATTTAATTTCAAATCTGTTTTCTTTAGCAGCTAAAACATTCATTCGAATATCACTGACTATTTTCTGGGTGTCACTAATATGTGCGTTCAATGCCAGGAGTGCACTCTGCGAGTCACAGTATATAAGTCCACTGCCTTTGTCTTTTAAAAATTCAGTGGCAAGGTATATGCCTGCAAGTTCGGTTTGAGTTGTACTTGCCCAGTCATTGACGCGCTTCATTGCTGTATGTACGAGAGTAGATTGTTCAAATATATTACATGCACATCCGGTACATCGTCCACCTTCTTCTACAGAGCCGTCGGTATAGCACTGATACACATCGTTACCCAAACTCTGAGTACTTTCAGTGATGCTTTTCAGTGTTAACTGTTTTAATAATGTAGAGTGCACACTATCTTTCTTGGGCGCATTTACAAAATCAACTGATAAATCCCAGTTATCCCATGGAGTAATTGGTTGATTAATCATTAGTTGAGTTGGGTACATATTTAATATTTTGATGGAGTTGGCTACCTTATAGAACCAATATACATAATCAGATTTCGTTCTTCTTCTATAGACCTCAGGTGAGTGCAGCATATTAGAAAGTTTAGCTTGAAACTTCATGTGTTGCCTAGATCTACTCAATGCCTTCACGCCGAAAACTGTGCTAATAGACAAAATTCTCTCACTTATGGTAGGTAATTTTAACTCTGCTCTCATATTAACTATTTTCGTGGACTTTGGAGCCCCAAGGATGAGACGCATAGCTTCGTTTTGCAAGGTTTCAAGAGATTTCAGCTCTTTGTCAGTATACAGTGTGAGATGTAGAGCATTGTAGTCAATCACAGAGCGTATAAATGATACATAAAACATTCTAGCAAGTCTCACGTTAATTCCATGATTGACACCAACAAGGACCCGCAAGGGCTTTAATCTCTCCCACAGTCTCCTCTTGAGAGAAGAAAGGTACCCAGGGTCGTTAATAGGGACACCAAGGTATCTGTAAGACTCGCAGTTCTCAAAATCCATTGAAAGGTGACCATGGATAGGGGAGAGGAGAGAGGGGATAGGGAGAGGGGAGAGGGTGGGTAAATAGAGATGGGTGTAGAGGTGAAGTGAGTGGTGTGAAGAGCAGGAAGGGATGGAAGGGAATGGAGAGGATTGAGGAGAGAAGGGGAGTGCGTGCGGCCCGCCACGGACCACTATGGGCACTGGCGTGTGAGGGCGGCGGGTCACTCGCGGGGCGACAATGTCACGCACAACACACGCCAATTCATTAAGGAAATTGACCCGTCCCACGCCAGGTCTTCACGCGCCGCCGCCGCTGCCGCCGTCACCGCCGCCGTCACCATCACCGCCGCCACCGCCGTCACCATCACCGCCGTCACCATCACCGCCGCCACCGCCGTCACCATGACCGCCGTCACCATCACTGCCGCCACCGCCGTCACCGCCGTCACCATCACCGCCGCCACCGCCGTCACCATCACCGCCGCCACCGCCGTCACCACCACCGCCGCCACCGCCGTCACCATCACTGCCGCCACCGCCGTCACCATGACCGCCGTCACCATCACTGCCGCCACCGCCGTCACCGCCGTCACCGCCGTCACCATGACCGCCGTCACCATCACTGCCGCCACCGCCGTCACCGCCGTCACCATCACCGCCGCCACCGCCGTCACCATGACCGCCGTCACCATCACTGCCGCCACCGCCGTCACCGCCGTCACCGTCACCATCACCGCCGCCACCGCCGTCACCCCACCGCCGCCACCGCCGTCACCATCACTGCCGCCACCGCCGTCACCATGACCGCCGTCACCATCACTGCCGCCACCGCCGTCACCATCACCGCCGCCACCGCCAGACACCCGTAAACTGTTATTTTACGCTCTCCACACTGTGTGTCCGGGCGAGCAGACCCAGCTGTTCCCGCACCAGAATACGTCAACCAGTTCCCCATTAGCGATAAAGGCGCTGCCTCTCGTTCTTGTGCACGAGTCAGCCCAATGTGTGGGTACTCGCCTAGTTGTACTCGCCTAGTTGTGCTTGTTGGGCTCAAGCTAAGGTGTCCCGCCTCTCACACCACGCACTAAGGTGCTCGCCGGCACACCACTAACCCACAGCCCACTGTAACACCAAGCGCAGTTCTTTCTGTAGTCGCCGATGAGTCGTTATATTTGTTGACATATTTTGGGGGAAATCCACTTTAAGGGGAAAGCTGAGTCAGGTCACCAGGCTTGACCCGTGACCCGTAGTTTGCTTTGAGGCCTGACCCGTGGCTTGACCCGAGGCTTGACCCGTGGCTTGACCCGTGGCTTGACCCGAGGCTTGACCCGTGGCTTGACCCGAGGCTTGACCCGTGGCTTGACCCGAGGCTTGACCCGTGGCTTGACCCGAGGCTTGACCCGTGGCTTGACCCGTGGCTTGACCCATGGCTTGACCCGAGGCTTGACCCGTGGCTTGACCCGAGGCTTGACCCGAGGCTTGACCCGTGGCTTGACCCGAGGCTTGACCCGTGGCTTGACCCGTGGCTTGACCCGTGGCTTGACCTGAGGCTTGACCCGAGGCTTGACCCGAGGGGGAGCCAGAGGGTCCGCCCCTCTGTTCCCCTTACCCTGCGATGATTTCGAGGCTTGCCTGCCCGAGCTCATCAGTTCTCCCTCATCAGTTCTATAATGCATTCGGAGACCAATATGGGAAGGACTCCACAGGAGACAGACTCTGACTCCATCATTGATTATTTCATTATATCTGTGTCTAGCTTCAGAGATAAGCACGTCACAGTTATGCCTCGGGGAGCTGAGGGCAGTCAAGGATGACAAGGAGTCACTTACAATTAGCGTGTCAACTTTGGACTCATATACGCGCTCGAGTGCAAGCATTATGGCAACCAATTCTGCTTGAAGAGTGGAGGCCCAGTTACTGAGACGCGCTCCACACTCATGGGAGAAGGAACCATCTCTCCCTGTCACAACAACTGCACTTCCAGCTGCACCATGGGACTGGTGCAAGGAGCCATCTCCTTGAGCATGTTTCCTTGCACCTCATGTCTCTGTCCACCTACCAGTAAATAGGTACTTGGGAGTTAGACAACTGTTATAGGTTGTATCTCCAGGGATGGAGGGAGGGGGGGGGGTCGATTCACCTAGGCAAAAGTCTCACAATCTAATCTATATTGATATCATTCTATCTTCCTATCTTGCTCTGAGGATATATATTGTACTTTTTAAGGTGTTCACCACTTTTGTCAACCTACTACAAAGTCAATATGATGAGCTCCTCAGGTCAATATTCAGGAAGGCGCTCAACCTAAATTTAGATGACAATCAGTGGGACCAAGCAACACTACCAGTGAGATTTGGGGGGATAGGCATACGAAAGGCAACTGAGGTAGCACTTCCAGCATTCTTATCCTCATGTACAGCAGCCAACGAATTAGTAGGGCAGATCCTACCAGAGCGTATGAGAGAGACAGCGGGAACTCACGATCAAAAACAGCTAGTCAATGGGACACCATTGCACACTCCCTACCCCGACTACAAGCCCCAAAAGACCACAAGAAGGCCCACTGGGATAGCCCCATAATGGAAAAGACTGCCACAACAATATTTGAAAACGCAGATGCTGAAAACAAAGCCCGCCTCCTAGCGGTAACAGCACCCCATGCCGGGGATTTTTTATTTGCTGTGCATTGAAGTTCCTGAAGGATATGGGTGATAAATTGATCGGCGCTACAAAAGACCAGGGAGCGAAAAGTTTATTGTTCCAATGCCTCAGTGTCGCGATTCAGAGGGGAAATGCCTGTCGCATCGTGGGCACGAGTCCAACTTCGGAGGAATTCGAAAAAGTGTTTGACTTACAACAGTGATCGAATCTGTCCGTGACATTTATTAATGTTTCCCATTGGCGTGTTTTTCATTTAATCATGTAATCTTGTACAATAAATTTCCCTATATATATATATATAACTGAAAACTCACACCCCAGAAGTGACTCGAACCCATACTCCCAGGAGCAACGCAACTGGTATGTACAGGGATGCCTTAAACCACTTGACCATCACGACCGGACATAAGGAAGTGATAGCCTGAGCTATATGAACCACTTCCCCGCCGGCACCTGGATGGTTATCTTGGGCATAGCATTTTATCAAATCACCTCATTTTTTGGGGCAACACGTGAGGAACACAAATGCAAACAAGCCTGAATGGTCCCCAGGACTAGATACAACTGAAAACTCACACCCCAGAATATTGTATCTAGTCCTGGGGACCATTCAGGCTTGTTTGCATTTGTGTTCCTCACGTGTTGCCCCAAAAAATGAGGTGATTTGATAAAATGCTATGCCCAAGATAACCATCCAGGTGCCGGCGGGGAAGTGGTTCATATAGCTCAGGCTATCACTTCCTTATGTCCGGTCGTGATGGTCAAGTGGTTTAAGGCATCCCTGTACATACCAGTTGCGTTGCTCCTGGGAGTATGGGTTCGAGTCACTTCTGGGGTGTGAGTTTTCAGTTGTATCTAGTCCTGGGGACCATTCAGGCTTGTTTGCATATATATATATATATATATATATATATATATATATATATATATATATATATATATATATATATATATATATATATATATATATATATGGGGTGTGGTAGGAGAAGTCAATATGTGCCAATGGACGTGAGATCCTGACAAGGCTCTCCCGGGTGTTGCATATCGTCTTCTTCGAGGCTTAGGGGGTCCATACATACAACCAGAGGTGGTACCCCCCTAATATATATATATATATATATATATATATATATATATATATATATATATATATATATATATATATATATATATATATATTGGTAGCAGTCTTTCCTGTAGACATATATTATTAAATATGACCGAAAAAGTAAGATTAATAATTCTAACACGAATTTTCTCGATCTTCCTTATGTTTCTTTTTACTGTTGATGGTAAATGAAAAATCAGTTCTCCAAAATTCATTTTTATTTCTAGTCTGACGCGACACTTGAGCGCGTTTCGTAAAACTTATTACATTTTCAAAGACTTTAGTTTACACACACACAACTATAACTGAACAGAGTTTAAACAACTTTGACTTTCTTTTTTATACCTGCATTTGGGTGAGGTGACATGTTACAATGGTTTTGGATGAGGTGAAAACAAACTTTCAACAAAACACAGAACACGGAACAATGGGTATAGATTTGTAACTGCAGACGGCCTATTGGCCCATATTTCTTGATGCTTCTATATTGGAGCGGAGTCTTGAAGTGGGTAGAATATAGTTGTGCATTAATTGGCTGTTGATTGCTGGTGTTGACTTCTTGATGTGTAGTGCCTCGCAGATGTTAAGCCGCCTGCTGTCGCTGTATCTATCAATGATTCCCATCACCAGAGAAATCCTAGCAAACAACACAGAAATCATTGATAGATACAGCAACAGCAGGCGGCTTGACATCTGCGAGGCACTACACATCAAGAAGTCAACACCAGCAATCAACAGTCAATTAATACACAACTATATTCTACCCACTTCAAGACTTCGCAAGAATGTAATAAGTTTTACGAAACGCGCTCAAGTGTCGCGTCAGACTAGAAATAAGAATGAATTTTCGAGAACTGATTTTTCAATTACCATCGACAGTAAAAAGAAACATAAGAAATATAGAGAAAATTCGTGTTAGGACCCTGCCAGTATACACCAATATATATTGGTGTATACTGGCAGAAGGTTTTCGTTTATACATGTTTCACAGAATATGACCACATATTCTGTATTTATTATTTTCTTGTTTAGGGCTTCTATCCCTCTGACAAGTGCTCTTGTATCTTGGTTTAATTGGAAGAGTGGTAGAGGCCAGCTGGTGGTAGAGGCCAGCTGGTGGTAGAGGCCAGCTGGTGGTAGAGGCCAGCTGGTGGTAGAGGCCAGCTGGTGGTAGAGGCCAGCTGGTGGTAGAGGCCAGCTGGTGGTAGAGGCCAGCTGGTGGTAGAGGCCAGCTGGTGGTAGAGGCCAGCTGGTGGTAGAGGCAAGCTGGTGGTAGAGGCCAGCTGGTGGTAGTGGCCAGCTGGTGGTAGAGGCCAGCTGGTGGTAGTGGCCAGCTGGTGGTAGAGGCCAGCTGGTGGTAGAGGCCAGCTGGTGGTAGTGGCCAGCTGGTGGTAGTGGCCAGCTGGTGGTAGTGGCCAGCTGGTGGTAGTGGCCAGCTGGTGGTAGAGGCCAGCTGGTGGTAGAGGCCAGCTGGTGGTAGAGGCCAGCTGGTGGTAGAGGCCAGCTGGTGGTAGAGGCCAGCTGGTGGTAGTGGCCAGCTGGTGGTAGAGGCCAACTGGTGGTAGAGGCCAGCTGGTGGTAGAGGCCAGCTGGTGGTAGAGGCCAGCTGGTGGTAGTGGCCAGCTGGTGGTAGTGGCCAGCTGGTGGTAGTGGCCAGCTGGTGGTAGTGGCCAGCAGGTGGTAGTGGCCAGCTGGTGGTAGAGGCCAGCTGGTGGTAGTGGCCAGCTGGTGGTAGTGGCCAGCTGGTGGTAGTGGCCAGCTGGTGGTAGTGGCCAGCTGGTGGTAGTGGCCAGCTGGTGGTAGAGGCCAGCTGGTGGTAGAGGCCAGCTGGTGGTAGAGGCCAGCTGGTGGCAGTGGCCAGCTGGTGGTAGAGGCCAGCTGGTGGTAGAGGCCAGCTGGTGGTAGAGGCCAGCTGGTGGTAGATGCCAGCTGGTGGTAGTGGCCAGCTGGTGGTAGAGGCCAGCTGGTGGTAGAGGCCAGCAGGTGGTAGAGGCCAGCTGGTGGTAGAGGCCAGCTGGTGGTAGAGGCCAGCTGGTGGTAGAGGCCAGCTGGTGGTAGAGGCCAGCTGGTGGTAGAGGCCAGCTGGTGGTAGTGGCCAGTTTGTGGTAGAGGCCAGCTGGTGGTAGTGGCCAGCTGGTGGTAGAGGCCAGCTGATGGTAGAGGCCAGCTGGTGGTAGTGGCCAGCTGGTGGTAGTGGCCAGCTGGTGGTAGTGGCCAGCTGGTGGTAGTGGCCAGCTGGTGGTAGTGGCCAGCTGGTGGTAGAGGCCAGCTGGTGGTAGTGGCCAGCTGGTGGTAGAGGCCAGCTGGTGGTAGAGGCCAGCTGGTGGTAGAGGCCAGCTGGTGGTAGAGGCCAGCTGGTGGTAGAGACCAGCTGGTGGTAGTGGCCAGCTGGTGGTAGAGGCCAGCTGGTGGTAGTGGCCAGCTGGTGGTAGAGGCCAGCTGGTGGTAGTGGCCAGCTGGTGGTAGTGGCCAGCTGGTGGTAGAGGCCAGCTGGTGGTAGAGGCCAGCTGGTGGTAGTGGCCAGCTGGTGGTAGTGGCCAGCTGGTGGTAGTGGCCAGCTGGTGGTAGAGGCCAGCTGGTGGTAGAGGCCAGCTGGTGGTAGAGGCCAGCTGGTGGTAGAGGCCAGCTGGTGGTAGTGGCCAGCTGGTGGTAGAGGCCAGCTGGTGGTAGAGGCCAGCTGGTGGTAGAGGCCAGCTGGTGGTAGTGGCCAGCTGGTGGTAGAGGCCAGTTGGTGGTAGTGGCCAGCTGGTGGTAGAGGCCAGCTGGTGGTAGTGGCCAGCTGGTGGTAGAGGCCAGCTGGTGGTAGTGGCCAGCTGGTGGTAGTGGCCAGCTGGTGGTAGTGGCCAGCTGGTGGTAGAGGCCAGCTGGTGGTAGTGGGCAGCTGGTGGTAGTGGGCAGCTGGTGGTAGTGGCCAGCTGGTGGTAGAGGCCAGCTGGTGGTAGAGGCCAGCTGGTGGTAGTGGCCAGCTGGTGGTAGTGGCGAGCTGGTGGTAAAGGACAGCTGGTGGTAGAAGCCAGCTGGTGGTAGAGGCCAGCTGGAGGTAGTGGCCAGCTGGTGGTAGAGGCCAGCTGGTGGTAGAGGCGAGCTGGAGGTAGAGGCCAGCTGGTGGTAGAGGCAGGGAGACGACTATGGCTGGCCAGGACAACTCCCAGTCAGCACTGAGCCCTCAACAAGACACGCCCGCTCGCCGCAGGATCAGTAGTGTGCTACACCAGACAGGTTTGGCGGGGAGAGTGCAGGCGAGGCGAGGCCAGGACCCGCTGCAACTATGGTCAACTCCACACGACGTCCCGACCATTACCACCGCTCAGGAACGCTCCGATTGCTGGAGGAGAGCCCCATTAGGATAAGTCAGCTTAGGTAAGACCTGGAATTGTTTACATTTAAGCCTTTGTTACGAGAGCTTGGCTACGATGATTCTGATACGACAGGTGAGGAAGGCGAGCGGTGGGCGACCTCGAGGGTAAAATGCACCACTGCACTAGGCTCCAGGGTACATTCCGTCAGGGTGGAACTATGGGCGGGGAAGAGGTGGTGNTTCACACTACAGCTGCCTGCTCTTCACACTACAGCTGTCTGTCTGCTCTTCACACTACAGCTGTCTGTCTGCTCTTCACACTACAGCTGTCTGTCTGCTCTTCACACTACAGCTGTCTGTCTGCTCTTCACACTACAGCTGTCTGTCTGCTCTCACACTACAGCTGTCTGCTCTTCACACTACAGCTGCCTGCTCTTCACACTACAGCTGTCTGTCTGCTCTTCACACTACAGCTGTCTGCTCTTCACACTACAGCTGCCTGCTCTTCACACTACAGCTGTCTGTCTGCTCTTCACACTACAGCTGTCTGTCTGCTCTTCACATTACAGCTGTCTGTCTGCTCTTCACACTACAGCTGTCTGCTCTTCACACTACAGCTGCCTGCTCTTCACACTACAGCTGTCTGTCTGCTCTTCACACTACAGCTGTCTGTCTGCTCTTCACACTACAGCTGTCTGTCTGCTCTTCACACTACAGCTGTCTGTCTGCTCTTCACACTACAACTGTCTGTCTGCTCTTCACACTACAGCTGTCTGTCTGCTCTTCACACTACAGCTGTCTGCTCTTCACACTACAGCTGCCTGCTCTTCACACTACAGCTGTCTGTCTGCTCTTCACACTACAGCTGTCTGCTCTTCACACTACAGCTGCCTGCTCTTCACACTACAGCTGTCTGTCTGCTCTTCACACTACAGCTGTCTGTCTGCTCTTCACACTACAGCTGTCTGTCTGCTCTTCACACTACAGCTGCCTGCTCTTCACACTACAGCTGTCTGTCTGCTCTTCACAATACAGCTGCTGTCTGCTCTTCACACTACAGCTGTCTGTCTGCTCTTCACACTACAGCTGTCTGTCTGCTCTTCACACTACAGCTGTCTGTTCTTCACACTACAGCTGTCTGTCTGCTCTTCACACTACAGCTGTCTGCTCTTCACACTACAGCTGCCTGCTCTTCACACTACAGCTGTCTGCTCTTCACACTGCAGCTGTCTGCTCTTCACACTGCAGCTGTCTGCTCTTCACACTGCAGCTGTCTGTCTGCTCTTCACACAACAGCTGCCTGCTCTTCACACTACAGCTGTCTGCTCTTCACACTACAGCTGTCTGCTCTTCACACTACAGCAGCCTGCTCTTCACACTACAGCTGTCTGCTCTTCACACTACAGCTGTCTGCTCTTCACACTACAGCAGCCTGCTCTTCACACTACAGCTGTCTGCTCTTCACACTACAGCTGTCTGCTCTTCACACTACAGCTGTCTGTCTGCTCTTCACACTACAGCTGTCTGCTCTTCACACTACAGCTGTCTGTCTGCTCTTCACACTACAGCTGTCTGTCTGCTCTTCACACTACAGCTGTCTGTTCTTCACACTACAGCTGTCTGTCTGCTCTTCACACTACAGCTGTCTGTTCTTCACACTACAGCTGTCTGTCTGCTCTTCACACTACAGCTGTCTGCTCTTCACACAACAGCTGTCTGCTCTTCACACTACAGCTGTCTGTTCTTCACACTACAGCTGTCTGTTCTTCACACTACAGCTGTCTGCTCTTCACACTACAGCTGTCTGCTCTTCACACTACAGCTGTCTGCTCTTCACACTACAGCTGTCTGCTCTTCACACTACAGCTGTCTGCTCTTCACACTACAGCTGTCTGTTCTTCACACTACAGCTGTCTGTTCTTCACACTACAGCTGTCTGTTCTTCACACTACAGCTGTCTGCTCTTCACACAACAGCTGTCTGCTCTTCACACTACAGCTGTCTGCTCTTCACACTACAGCTGTCTGTTCTTCACACTACAGCTGTCTGTTCTTCACACTACAGCTGTCTGTTCTTCACGCTACAGCTGTCTGCTCTTCACACAACAGCTGTCTGCTCTTCACACTACAGCTGTCTGCTCTTCACACTACAGCTGTCTGCTCTTCACACTACAGCTGTCTGTTCTTCACACTACAGCTGTCTGCTCTTCACACAACAGCTGTCTGCTCTTCACACTACAGCTGTCTGTTCTTCACACTACAGCTGTCTGCTCTTCACACACAGCTGTCTGCTCTTCACACTACAGCTGTCTGTCTGCTCTTCACGCTACAGCTGCCTGCTCTTCACACTACAGCTGCTGTCTGCTCTTCACACTACAGCTGTCTGCTCTTCACACTACAGCTGTCTGCTCTTCACACTACAGCTGTCTGCTCTTCACACTACAGCTGTCTGTCTGCTCTTCACACTACAGCTGTCTGTTCTTCACACTACAGCTGTCTGTTCTTCACACTACAGCTGTCTGTTCTTCACACTACAGCTGTCTGCTCTTCACACTACAGCTGTCTGCTCTTCACACTACAGCTGTCTGTTCTTCACACTACAGCTGTCTGCTCTTCACACTACAGCTGTCTGCTCTTCACACTACAGCTGTCTGCTCTTCACACTACAGCTGTCTGTCTGCTCTTCACACTACAGCTGTCTGCTCTTCACACTACAGCTGCCTGCTCTTCACACTACAGCTGTCTGCTCTTCACACTACAGCTGTCTGTTCTTCACACTACAGCTGTCTGTTCTTCACACTACAGCTGTCTGTTCTTCACACTACAGCTGTCTGTCTGCTCTTCACACTACAGCTGTCTGTCTGCTCTTCACACTACAGCTGTCTGTTCTTCACACTACAGCTGTCTGTCTGCTCTTCACACTACAGCTGTCTGTCTGCTCTTCACACTACAGCTGCCTGCTCTTCACACTACAGCTGTCTGTCTGCTCTTCACACTACAGCTGTCTGTCTGCTCTTCACACTACAGCTGTCTGTCTGCTCTTCACACTACAGCTGTCTGTCTGCTCTTCACACTACAGCTGTCTGTCTGCTCTTCACACTACAGCTGTCTGCTCTTCACACTACAGCTGCCTGCTCTTCACACTACAGCTGTCTGTCTGCTCTTCACACTACAGCTGTCTGCTCTTCACACTACAGCTGCCTGCTCTTCACACTACAGCTGTCTGTCTGCTCTTCACACTACAGCTGTCTGTCTGCTCTTCACACTACAGCTGTCTGTCTGCTCTTCACACTACAGCTGTCTGCTCTTCACACTACAGCTGCCTGCTCTTCACACTACAGCTGTCTGTCTGCTCTTCACACTACAGCTGTCTGTCTGCTCTTCACACTACAGCTGTCTGTCTGCTCTTCACACTACAGCTGTCTGTCTGCTCTTCACACTACAACTGTCTGTCTGCTCTTCACACTACAGCTGTCTGTCTGCTCTTCACACTACAGCTGTCTGCTCTTCACACTACAGCTGCCTGCTCTTCACACTACAGCTGTCTGTCTGCTCTTCACACTACAGCTGTCTGCTCTTCACACTACAGCTGCCTGCTCTTCACACTACAGCTGTCTGTCTGCTCTTCACACTACAGCTGTCTGTCTGCTCTTCACACTACAGCTGTCTGTCTGCTCTTCACACTACAGCTGCCTGCTCTTCACACTACAGCTGTCTGTCTGCTCTTCACAATACAGCTGTCTGTCTGCTCTTCACACTACAGCTGTCTGCTCTTCACACTACAGCTGTCTGTCTGCTCTTCACACTACAGCTGTCTGTCTGCTCTTCACACTACAGCTGTCTGTTCTTCACACTACAGCTGTCTGTCTGCTCTTCACACTACAGCTGTCTGCTCTTCACACTACAGCTGCCTGCTCTTCACACTACAGCTGTCTGCTCTTCACACTGCAGCTGTCTGCTCTTCACACTGCAGCTGTCTGCTCTTCACACTGCAGCTGTCTGTCTGCTCTTCACACAACAGCTGCCTGCTCTTCACACTACAGCTGTCTGCTCTTCACACTACAGCTGTCTGCTCTTCACACTACAGCAGCCTGCTCTTCACACTACAGCTGTCTGCTCTTCACACTACAGCTGTCTGCTCTTCACACTACAGCTGCCTGCTCTTCACACTACAGCTGTCTGCTCTTCACACTACAGCTGTCTGCTCTTCACACTACAGCTGTCTGTCTGCTCTTCACACTACAGCTGTCTGCTCTTCACACTACAGCTGTCTGTCTGCTCTTCACACTACAGCTGTCTGTCTGCTCTTCACACTACAGCTGTCTGTTCTTCACACTACAGCTGTCTGTCTGCTCTTCACACTACAGCTGTCTGTTCTTCACACTACAGCTGTCTGTCTGCTCTTCACACTACAGCTGTCTGCTCTTCACACAACAGCTGTCTGCTCTTCACACTACAGCTGTCTGTTCTTCACACTACAGCTGTCTGTTCTTCACACTACAGCTGTCTGTTCTTCACACTACAGCTGTCTGCTCTTCACACAACAGCTGTCTGCTCTTCACACTACAGCTGTCTGCTCTTCACACTACAGCTGTCTGTTCTTCACACTACAGCTGTCTGTTCTTCACACTACAGCTGTCTGTTCTTCACACTACAGCTGTCTGCTCTTCACACAACAGCTGTCTGCTCTTCACACTACAGCTGTCTGCTCTTCACACTACAGCTGTCTGTTCTTCACACTACAGCTGTCTGTTCTTCACACTACAGCTGTCTGTTCTTCACGCTACAGCTGTCTGCTCTTCACACAACAGCTGTCTGCTCTTCACACTACAGCTGTCTGCTCTTCACACTACAGCTGTCTGCTCTTCACACTACAGCTGTCTGTTCTTCACACTACAGCTGTCTGCTCTTCACACAACAGCTGTCTGCTCTTCACACTACAGCTGTCTGTTCTTCACACTACAGCTGTCTGCTCTTCACACAACAGCTGTCTGCTCTTCACACTACAGCTGTCTGTCTGCTCTTCACGCTACAGCTGCCTGCTCTTCACACTACAGCTGTCTGTCTGCTCTTCACACTACAGCTGTCTGCTCTTCACACTACAGCTGTCTGCTCTTCACACTACAGCTGTCTGCTCTTCACACTACAGCTGTCTGTCTGCTCTTCACACTACAGCTGCCTGCTCTTCACACTACAGCTGTCTGTTCTTCACACAACAGCTGTCTGCTCTTCACACTACAGCTGTCTGCTCTTCACACTACAGCTGTCTGTTCTTCACACTACAGCTGTCTGCTCTTCACACAACAGCTGTCTGCTCTTCACACTACAGCTGTCTGCTCTTCACACTACAGCTGTCTGTCTGCTCTTCACACTACAGCTGTCTGCTCTTCACACTACAGCTGTCTGTTCTTCACACTACAGCTGTCTGCTCTTCACACTACAGCTGTCTGCTCTTCACACAACAGCTGTCTGCTCTTCACACTACAGCTGTCTTCTCTTCACACTACAGCTGTCTGTTCTTCACACTACAGCTGTCTGTTCTTCACACAACAGCTGTCTGTTCTTCACACTACAGCTGTCTGTTCTTCACACTACAGCTGTCTGTCTGCTCTTCACACTACAAGCTGTCTGCTCTTCACACTACAGCTGTCTGTTCTTCACACTACAGCTGTCTGCTCTTCACACAACAGCTGTCTGCTCTTCACACTACAGCTGTCTGCTCTTCACACTACAGCTGTCTGTCTGCTCTTCACACTACAAGCTGTCTGCTCTTCACACTACAGCTGCCTGCTCTTCACACTACAGCTGTCTGTCTGCTCTTCACTCTACAGCTGTCTGTTCTTCACACTACAGCTGTCTGTTCTTCACACTACAGCTGTCTGTTCTTCACACTACAGCTGTCTGTCTGCTCTTCACTCTACAGCTGTCTGTCTGCTCTTCACACTACAGCTGTCTGTTCTTCACACTACAGCTGTCTGTCTGCTCTTCACACTACAGCTGTCTGTCTGCTCTTCACACTACAGCTGCCTGCTCTTCACACTACAGCTGTCTGTCTGCTCTTCACACTACAGCTGTCTGTCTGCTCTTCACACTACAGCTGTCTGTCTGCTCTTCACACTACAGCTGTCTGTCTGCTCTTCACACTACAGCTGTCTGTCTGCTCTTCACACTACAGCTGTCTGCTCTTCACACTACAGCTGCCTGCTCTTCACACTACAGCTGTCTGTCTGCTCTTCACACTACAGCTGTCTGCTCTTCACACTACAGCTGCCTGCTCTTCACACTACAGCTGTCTGTCTGCTCTTCACACTACAGCTGTCTGTCTGCTCTTCACATTACAGCTGTCTGTCTGCTCTTCACACTACAGCTGTCTGCTCTTCACACTACAGCTGCCTGCTCTTCACACTACAGCTGTCTGTCTGCTCTTCACACTACAGCTGTCTGTCTGCTCTTCACACTACAGCTGTCTGTCTGCTCTTCACACTACAGCTGTCTGTCTGCTCTTCACACTACAACTGTCTGTCTGCTCTTCACACTACAGCTGTCTGTCTGCTCTTCACACTACAGCTGTCTGCTCTTCACACTACAGCTGCCTGCTCTTCACACTACAGCTGTCTGTCTGCTCTTCACACTACAGCTGTCTGCTCTTCACACTACAGCTGCCTGCTCTTCACACTACAGCTGTCTGCTCTTCACACTACAGCTGTCTGTCTGCTCTTCACACTACAGCTGTCTGTCTGCTCTTCACACTACAGCTGCCTGCTCTTCACACTACAGCTGTCTGTCTGCTCTTCACAATACAGCTGTCTGTCTGCTCTTCACACTACAGCTGTCTGCTCTTCACACTACAGCTGTCTGTCTGCTCTTCACACTACAGCTGTCTGTCTGCTCTTCACACTACAGCTGTCTGTTCTTCACACTACAGCTGTCTGTCTGCTCTTCACACTACAGCTGTCTGCTCTTCACACTACAGCTGCCTGCTCTTCACACTACAGCTGTCTGCTCTTCACACTGCAGCTGTCTGCTCTTCACACTGCAGCTGTCTGCTCTTCACACTGCAGCTGTCTGTCTGCTCTTCACACAACAGCTGCCTGCTCTTCACACTACAGCTGTCTGCTCTTCACACTACAGCTGTCTGCTCTTCACACTACAGCAGCCTGCTCTTCACACTACAGCTGTCTGCTCTTCACACTACAGCTGTCTGCTCTTCACACTACAGCAGCCTGCTCTTCACACTACAGCTGTCTGCTCTTCACACTACAGCTGTCTGCTCTTCACACTACAGCTGTCTGTCTGCTCTTCACACTACAGCTGTCTGCTCTTCACACTACAGCTGTCTGTCTGCTCTTCACACTACAGCTGTCTGTCTGCTCTTCACACTACAGCTGTCTGTTCTTCACACTACAGCTGTCTGTCTGCTCTTCACACTACAGCTGTCTGTTCTTCACACTACAGCTGTCTGTCTGCTCTTCACACTACAGCTGTCTGCTCTTCACACAACAGCTGTCTGCTCTTCACACTACAGCTGTCTGTTCTTCACACTACAGCTGTCTGTTCTTCACACTACAGCTGTCTGTTCTTCACACTACAGCTGTCTGCTCTTCACACAACAGCTGTCTGCTCTTCACACTACAGCTGTCTGCTCTTCACACTACAGCTGTCTGTTCTTCACACTACAGCTGTCTGTTCTTCACACTACAGCTGTCTGTTCTTCACACTACAGCTGTCTGCTCTTCACACAACAGCTGTCTGCTCTTCACACTACAGCTGTCTGCTCTTCACACTACAGCTGTCTGTTCTTCACACTACAGCTGTCTGTTCTTCACACTACAGCTGTCTGTTCTTCACGCTACAGCTGTCTGCTCTTCACACAACAGCTGTCTGCTCTTCACACTACAGCTGTCTGCTCTTCACACTACAGCTGTCTGCTCTTCACACTACAGCTGTCTGCTCTTCACACTACAGCTGTCTGTCTGCTCTTCACACTACAGCTGTCTGTCTGCTCTTCACACTACAGCTGTCTGCTCTTCACACTACAGCTGTCTGTCTGCTCTTCACACTACAGCTGTCTGTCTGCTCTTCACACTACAGCTGTCTGTTCTTCACACTACAGCTGTCTGTCTGCTCTTCACACTACAGCTGTCTGTTCTTCACACTACAGCTGTCTGTCTGCTCTTCACACTACAGCTGTCTGCTCTTCACACAACAGCTGTCTGCTCTTCACACTACAGCTGTCTGTTCTTCACACTACAGCTGTCTGTTCTTCACACTACAGCTGTCTGTTCTTCACACTACAGCTGTCTGTTCTTCACACTACAGCTGTCTGCTCTTCACACAACAGCTGTCTGCTCTTCACACTACAGCTGTCTGCTCTTCACACTACAGCTGTCTGTTCTTCACACTACAGCTGTCTGTTCTTCACACTACAGCTGTCTGTTCTTCACACAACAGCTGTCTGCTCTTCACACTACAGCTGTCTGCTCTTCACACTACAGCTGTCTGTTCTTCACACTACAGCTGTCTGCTCTTCACACTACAGCTGTCTGCTCTTCACACTACAGCTGTCTGTTCTTCACACTACAGCTGTCTGTTCTTCACACAACAGCTGTCTGCTCTTCACACTACAGCTGTCTGCTCTTCACACTACAGCTGTCTGTTCTTCACACTACAGCTGTCTGCTCTTCACACTACAGCTGTCTGCTCTTCACACTACAGCTGTCTGCTCTTCACACTACAGCTGTCTGCTCTTCACACTACAGCTGTCTGCTCTTCACACTACAGCTGTCTGTCTGCTCTTCACACTACAGCTGTCTGTCTGCTCCTCACACTACAGCTGTCTGTCTGCTCTTCACACTACAGCTGTCTGTCTGCTCTTCACACTACAGCTGTCTGTCTGCTCTTTACACTACAGCTGTCTGCTCTTCACACTACAGCTCTCAATTGTATTGTAGTTGAATTTGAGTGCACATTAGTTTATACTACATTAGACTACATCGAGGTTTTGACCACATTTATGATTGGGAAACAGGAGAGGCATCATATGGCATTACAAACCTAGCGGCTAGGAAGGCGGGGACCCGTGAGCTATAGCTCGGTCCTGCAGACACACACACACACACACACACACACACACACACACACACACACACACACACACACACAGGATTCCGGGTTCCGCCAGCCGCGGAGGGAGGGTCGCTGTGGTCACGCGCTACAATAAACGCCAATATTTTTGAGGTAATTAAGGTTACAGTGACAGATCACAGATCTAGGGGTATCACAAAGCGTATAACCGCCGCGAATAGGAAAGAAAAAATACAGTGCAATCACTAGAACTTTGTGTTAAACAGTGAATTCACCAGACAGGCCACGTGGGAGGGCCCACGAGGCTTTGTTTACATATTGGGTCAAGTGATCAGTGGTACAGTGAATTGATGAACTGTAACACAACAGACACACCGATACAGTGACTGACTCCAGAGATTTGTGTTAGATAGAGAAGAACCGCCATCATCAATCTACTGGATTAGTGAATCACCACGTTGGAGGCGACGACGGATCACTTCATCATCCAGCATCGTAATTATTCACCTGGTTGTGTGAGCGGGAGGCCGACAGGTAGGTACCCCTCTCTGGTCAATTCTTTACAGCGGTAAAATATTACCAAATTCTTGTTCAGTATATCAGATACATTTAAAATATCAAAGTGGCTCATTTTGGGTAGAGGTTGACATTTTACAGGACCCCCGTAACACACGCATGCACACACATGTACGTTTGCAAGCACACACGCACGCACACGCAAAAACAAACACACGCACACGCACGCACACACACATACGTCCAGTCAGGCTAGAAGGGATTAACACCTTTCGTGGAAAGGGGATAAAACCTCACTCATAATCCACCCCCTCTCTTACCTGCCGTAAGCTGCAGACAACACCTCACCTCCTCTTAACCCCCATCCACACGTGACACACGCACACACACGCTCTCTCTCTTGCTCTCTTGCTCTCTCTCTCTTGCTCTCTCTCTCTCTCTCTTGCTCTCTCTCTCTCTTGCTCTCTCTCTTGATAAGGGGTAAAATGGTAGGAGGACGCAACAGGGACACAGGAAACAGCCAGAGTGACCAAACAAAGGAAATGTTAACCCAAGTTCTGGAGGAATTCAGGAGGGAGATGCATGACATGAGGATTACAATTAACAACCTGCAAAGTGAGCTGACATCAGCAAGGGAGGAGATCAAATCCCTCAAAGAGAAAAATAAACCTGGGACAAACCTGCTTACAGCCTCCTGACATTTTTGGGTGACATAGTCCATTATGAATTGTACGGACTTGGTTCCGAGTTCTGTGTCCCAATGTATATCCCATAGGAATTTATTCATCTCCTCATAGTTTCCCTTTTGGTACGCCAGCCCTTTGTTTCCCAGTTCTTTTTTGGGGGTGATAATTCCTAGCTCAACCAGGTACTCAAAGCTCAATACACTATGATCAATCATTCCCAAGGGGGCTTACAACTTAACTTCTCTTATATCCGACTCATTTAGGGTAAATATCAGATCAAGCAAGGCTGGTTCATCCCCTCCTCTCATTCTTGTTGGTCCCTTGACGTGTTGACTTAGAAAGTTTCTTGTTGCCACATCCAGCAGCTGAGCTCTCCATGTGTCTGGGCGTCCATGTGGGTCTCTGTTCCCCCAATCTATCTTCCCATGGTAGAAGTCTCCCATGATTAGTAGTCTGGATCCATTCCTGCTAGCCACAGAAGCTGCTCTCTATCATATTGATGGTGGCCATGTTGTTTCTATCATATTCCTGTCTGGGTCTTCTGTCATTCAGTGGGGGGGTTATATATGACTACTACTATAATTTTCTGTCCTCCAGTTGCTATGGTGCCTGATATGTAGTCACTGAAACCTTCACAGTTCTGAATTACCATCTCTTCAAAACTCCAACCTTCTCTTAGTAGCAAAGCTACACCACCTCCTTCTCTCCCTTCTCTCTCTTTCCTCACTACATAGTAGCCCTGTGGAAACACTGCGTTTGTTATGATTTTCGTTAACTTTGTTTTTGCGAGTGCTATTATGTCTGAGTTTTCTTCTAGTGCCCATTCTCCGAGTTCACTTGTTTATTTGTAATCCCATCTATGTTAGTGTACATTGCCTTGAAGCTCACTTTCTTCTGTTCATTTTCTTGTCCCTTTCTTGGCGAGCATTCTGCTGGTGTGGGAAGCTGTTCCGTGGGTGAGAAGATCTGTGAGGTGGTTTGCAGGGTCTCAGAGGATTTTGGAGTGGGGGGTGGGGGTTTAAGGGAAGGGGGGACAGGTAGGGTGTGGGTTAAGGAGATAGGGGGGACATGGAGGATACGGGGTGAGGGGGGAGGAGGGATAGGGAGGGTATGGGATGAAGGGGGAGGGGGGAAAGGTGGAGGGGGGA
>WNGS01056591.1:0-16598 GCA_020271785.1 Procambarus virginalis
GTCGACCTGGAGGTGGCCTCTGCCGGCAACACCGAGGTCGTTCGCGCGAAGAACAAGACCATGCGGGCGCTGGGCCTCAACGATGTGATCGAAGACATCCTGATCACCTTGGGCAAGCAGTACCACATCATCCGTCCTTCGTCGCGCAAGGAGGGGGTGTTTCTCTACGTTGTGCTCGACAAGGCCCGCTCCAACCTGGCCATGGCGCGGCGCAAGGTGCAGGACGCGGACAAGGAACTGACGTTCTGAGCCCGGCGCGGTACAAAAAAAGCCCCGCAAGTGGCCTTGCGGGGCTTTTTCTTTTGGCGAGGGGCCGAGGCCCCCGAACCGGCTCAGGCCATTACATGCCCATGCCGCCCATGTCGCCCATGCCACCCATGCCGCCGCCCATGCCGCCGGCCGGTGCGTCGTCCTTGGGGGACTCGGCAACCATGCACTCGGTGGTCAGCATCAGGGATGCCACGGAAGCGGCGTTCTGCAGCGCGGTGCGGGTCACCTTGGTCGGGTCCAGGATGCCCATTTCGATCATGTCGCCGTAGGTGTCGTTGGCGGCGTTGAAACCGAAGTTGCCCTTGCCTTCCAGCACCTTGTTGATCACGACGGAGGGCTCGCCACCGGCGTTGGCCACGATCTCGCGCAGCGGGGCTTCGATGGCCTTGAGCACCAGCTTGATGCCGGCGTCCTGGTCGGGGTTGTCACCCTTGATGGCGCCAGCGGATTGCTTGGCGCGCAGCAGGGCCACGCCACCACCGGCGACGATGCCTTCTTCCACCGCAGCGCGCGTGGCGTGCAGGGCGTCTTCGACGCGGGCCTTCTTTTCCTTCATCTCGACTTCGGTGGCAGCGCCAACCTTGATCACGGCCACACCGCCGGCCAGCTTGGCCACGCGCTCTTGCAGCTTCTCGCGGTCGTAGTCGCTGGTGGCTTCTTCGATCTGCACGCGCACTTGCTTGACGCGGGCTTCGATGTCAGCGGCAGCGCCGGCGCCGTCGATGATGGTGGTGTTTTCCTTGCCCACTTCGATGCGCTTGGCCTGGCCCAGATCGGCCAGCGTGACCTTTTCCAGGGTCAGGCCGACTTCTTCGGCGATCACCTTGCCGCCGGTCAGGATGGCGATGTCTTCCAGCATGGCCTTGCGGCGGTCGCCGAAGCCAGGGGCCTTGACGGCGACAACCTTCAGGATGCCGCGGATGGTGTTGACCACCAGGGTCGCCAGGGCTTCGCCTTCAACGTCTTCGGCAATGATCAGCAGCGGACGGCCGGCCTTGGCCACGGCTTCCAGCGTCGGCAGCAGGTCACGGATGTTGCTGATCTTCTTGTCGAACAGCAGCACGAATGGGTTGTCCAGCAGTGCGGCCTGCTTCTCGGGGTTGTTGATGAAGTAGGGCGAGAGGTAGCCACGGTCGAACTGCATGCCCTCGACCACGTCGAGTTCGTTCTGCAGCGACTTGCCGTCTTCGACGGTGATCACGCCTTCCTTGCCGACCTTGTCCATCGCGTTGGCGATGATTTCGCCGATGGAGAAGTCGCTGTTGGCGGAGATGGAGCCGACCTGGGCGATTTCCTTGCTGGTGGTGGTGGCCTTGGAGGCCTTCTTCAGCTCGGTGATCAGGGACTCGACGGCACGGTCGATACCGCGCTTGAGGTCCATCGGGTTCATGCCGGCGGCCACGTACTTCATGCCTTCGCGCACGATGGCCTGGGCCAGCACGGTGGCGGTGGTGGTGCCATCACCCGCGTTGTCCGAGGTCTTGGAAGCGACTTCCTTGACCATCTGGGCGCCCATGTTCTGGAGCTTGTCTTTCAGCTCGATTTCCTTGGCCACGGACACACCGTCCTTGGTCACGGTGGGGGCGCCGAAGGAGCGCTCGAGCACCACGTTGCGGCCCTTGGGGCCGAGGGTGACCTTGACCGCGTTGGCCAGGACGTTCACGCCTTCGACCATGCGGGCGCGGGCTTCACCGCCGAAAATGACGTCTTTTGCTGCCATGTTGATTTTCTCCGGATTCAGTAAATGGGGGTGGATGAGGGAAGAATTACTTCACGACGACCGCAAACAGGTCGTCTTCCTTCATGACCAGCAGTTCGTTGCCGTCGACCTTGACGGTCTGGCCGCTGTACTTGCCGAACAGAACGCGGTCACCGACCTTGACGTTCATGGCGGACAGTTCGCCTTTGTCGTTTTTCTTGCCGGGACCGACGGCCAGGATTTCGCCCTGGTCGGGCTTCTCGGCGGCGGCGTCGGGGATGACGATGCCCGAGGCGGTCTTGGTTTCGCTGTCAATGCGCTTGACGATCACGCGATCGGCGAGAGGACGAAGGTTCATTGCATCTCCTGAAATGGATCAAAAAGGGATTGGTCGGGTGGACAGGCCACCAACCGGGGGCCTGTGGCCCCGCGAATCGACGGGAGGTGGGTGTTAGCACTCAACTCCAGCGAGTGCTAATGATAAGGGTGGAGTGGGCGGTTTTCAAGGTGTTTCGGCCTGCTGCGGTCTCCGTGGGGAGCTTTTGCGGGCAAACCAGGCCTCTTTCGCCGGTGGTGAGCGACCGATTTGATCGGGTTGTGTGCCGATCTGCGGCCACGGGCCACCACGAACCCGGGCAGTTCAACACCACCAGCACCGCGCTCGCTGGCTTCCCGGGCCCTGCGACCCGGGGCTGAAGCGCGGCGTAGGCGCCACGGATTCCGTGGATATGCAGGATGTGGTGTGATCCATGTCACATTTTGTGAGGCCTTGCCGCTACCATGCCGGCATGCTTTTTTTTGCCCGCTTCTGTTGCGCAGGCCACGGCCAGGCTGCCCGTCGTTCGGGCTGGGTGGCGGTATGGGTGCGGTGGGTGGTGGCGTGCGGGCTGTTGCTGGCCGCCGCCTTGCCTCAAGTGGCCCGTGCCGAGGCGGCGCCGGGGGAGGGCGACATCACGCTGTCGACCCGGATCTGGGTGGATCCGTCGGGCACCGCCGGCATCGACGGGGTGGCCTCGAGACCGGCAGAAGGGTGGCAAGCGATGGAGCGCCACCGGTCGTTCGACCTCGGCCGCTCCGCGCTGTGGATCCGGTTCGAGCCGGGCGCGCTGGACACCAGCCGGCGCTGGTACCTGCTGCTGGCCGCCGCGGCGTTCACCAACGACATCCGGCTGTACAGCCCGCAGGCCTCGGGTGGCTGGCGGGAACAGCGGGCGGGCGATCACCTGCCGGTGGCGCAGTGGAGCTATCCCGACCAGACGCCGGTGTTCTCGATCGACCCGCAGGTCAGCGGACCACTGTGGCTGCGGGTGCAGAACTCGCCGACGCCGACCAGCCTGCGGCTGCAGCTGCTGACCGAGGAAAACCTGCAGACCAAGCGCTACACGACCTTTCTCTTCATCGGTGGCTACCTTGGATTTGGGCTGCTGGTGCTGTTCCTGGGCTGGGTCCATGTCCGGCTGTACGCCGATCGGGCATTTGTCGCCTACTGCTGCTACGTTGTCTCCATGTTGGGCTTTCAGGCGTCATTCACCGGCATCGCGGGGCTCTTCTTTTGGCCGCAGTGGGCCGTCTGGAACGATCTGGCGCCGGCATTTTTCATGCTCTGGCTGACCGGCTCGGGCATCTGGTTCGTGCGCGAGGCCTGCGCCGTGTCGCGGCACCACTGCGGGATCGACCGCTTCGTGCTGGCCTGGTCGCTGTTCGGTCTGTGTTATCCCTTTGTGTACGCGGGGCTGATGAGCCCGGCGGCGTTCAAGCTGCTCAACCTCTACGGCCTGCTGTCGGTGCTGCTGAGCATCTCGTTGTGTCTGTGGACCTGGCGCAAGGGTGAGACCTACGCCGGCTGGCTGGCGCTGGGTTTCCTGCCGGTGCACCTGGGCTATCCCTTTCCGGCGCTGCGCAGCGCCGGGGTGCTGCCCGACAGCTGGGCCACCCAGTACGCGGTGCTGATCGGCTCGGCGATCGAAATTCCGCTGCTGCTCTACATCCTGCACCGGAGGGCCAAGGATTTCAGCGAGAACCGGGCCCGTCTGCGCGCCCTGGAGAGCACCGATCCGCTGACGGGCCTGACCATCGCGCCGGTGCTGCAGCTGCGGCTGCGCGACGCGCTGCGGCGCGCCCGGCGCTACGGGCACCGCTGCGGCGTGGTGCTGGTGGAGTTGTCCAACCACGCCGACATCGTCGACCGCGAAGGCCGGGAGGCGGGTGAACGGGCGCTGGTGGTGGCCGCGTCCCGGCTGTCAGGGGTGGTGCGCGACGTCGACACGGTGTGCCGGATCTCCGACACCCGGTTTGCGATGCTGATCGAAGGGCCCCAGAAGCCGGACCTGCTCAAGCTGCTGGCCCAGCATGTTGTGGCCAAGGGACTGGAGATGGTGCCGTCCCTGCCCAACGACCTGACACTCAGGTTCCGGCTGGTGTCCTGTGCCCCGCCGCAAGAGGACGAGGCGGAGGACGACGCGCTGGACGACGGGAAGCTGCTGGTGCGCCTGCACTGGGCGCTGGACCGCTTGCGCAGCGAGCCGCGCAAGGTGGTGCAGCACTTGGCGTCGCTGCCCCCGTCCCATGCCTCGGCGACGGTCTGAAGGGGTCAGAGAGCCAGGTCGGCCATCTCCGAACGCGGAAAGTCCATTTCCGGTTCCGCGCCATCGAACGGCAGCGTGAAGTAGAAGGTGCAGCCTTCGCCGGTTGCGGTTTCGGCCCAGATCCGGCCGCCGTGGCGCTCGATGATGCGCTGCGACAGCGCCAGTCCCGTGCCGGTGCCCTCGAAGTCCATCGAGTGGTGCTGGCGCTGGAACATCACGAACAGGTGTGGGCCTTTTCGAGGTCGAAGCCGACCCCGTTGTCGTGCACGAAGAAGGTTCGACCGCCGACCGGATTGACCTTCCAGCCCACCTCGATGCGGGCCTTCTCGCGCGGCCGGGTGTACTTGACCGAGTTGTTGAGCAGGTTGCCGAAGGCCTGCGCCAGCAGCATCGCGTCGCCACGCACCACGGGCAGCTCGTCGTCGATCACCCAGTCGATCGCGCGGCCCGGGTTTCCTGCGCCAGGTGGGCGACCAGACTGTCGAGCAGCGGCGCCAGCGGCACCGGCTGGGACTCGATGGCGACGCGGCCGAGGCGGGCGTATTCGAGCAGGCCTTCGATCATGTGGCTCATGCGCTTGCTGGCCTTGGTGATCGAGTTCAGGTATTGCTGCGCGATCGGGTCCTTGATCTCGCCCAGCTGCTCCTGCAGCAGGCCGACGAAGCTGCTGATGTGGCGCAGCGGCGCGCGCAGGTCGTGCGAGACCATGTGCGAGAACACGTCCAGGTCCTTGTTGGCCGCCACCAGCTGCCGCGTGCGCTCGGCCACGCGCTTCTCAAGTTCGCGGTTGAGGTCGTTCATCACGTCCTCCAGGCTCTTGGCCGCCGTCATGTCGCGGGTGATGCAGGAGATGCCCTGCAGCTGGCCGGTTTCGTTGCGCAGCGCGGTGAGCACGGTGTGGGCCCAGAAGCGCGAGCCGTCGTCGCGCAGCCGCCAGCCGCGGGTCTCCCACTGGCCGTGTGCGACCGCCAGCCGCATCGCCTGCGCCGGATCGACCTCGTCTCGCCGGCGTTGTCGACCGCCAGCAGCCGCAGGTAGGGTTTGCCGAGCATCTGCACCCGGGTGAAGCCGTGCAGGCGCTGGGCGCTCTCGGTCCATTCGGTGACCGCGCCCTGCTCGTTGACGAAATAGATGCAGTGGTCCTGGATCGCGTCGACCATCAGGCGGTAGCGCTGCTCGCTCTGGAACAGCTCGGCGGTGCGCTCACGCACCCGCTCTTCCAGGTCGCGGTTGGCCTCCAGCACGAATTCCTCGGTGCGGCGGCGGTCGGTGATGTCGTGCAGCTCGATGAAGATGCCCTCGACCGCGCCGCGCTGGAAATCGGGGATGTAGTGGATCTCGTAGAAGCTGCGGCTGCCGTCGGATTCGGTCCGCTCCGCTTCAAAGGTCTGGGACTGGCCGTTGAGCGCGTCGGCCACGTGCGGCAGGATGTCCGGCAGCTGTTCGGGGTCCACCAGCTGGCTCAGGTGGGCGCCGATCATTCGCTGACCAGCTTGCCGCAGCGCACGGCGTAGGCGGTGTTGGCGAAACGGCAGAGCAGGTCCTTGTCGTAGTACGCAAGTTGCGACGGAATGCGGTCCGTGATGCTGTGCAGGAAGGTGTCGTGCGAGGCCATCCGCCGCTCGGCGGACTTGCGCTCGGTGATGTCGGCGACGGTGGTGTTGCTGTAGAGGAACCGGCCCTGGGCGTCGACCACGGCGGTCGAGGAGCACAGCGCGTGAAAGCGCCGGCCGTCCTTGCACCGCAGTTCCAGTTCCAGCGGATCGGTGCTCCCCGTCTGAACCAGGGTCTGCATGCGGTGACCCAGCAGGCCGACGGCCTCGGATCGAGCAGCAGCGACATGCCGTGGTGGTCGACCAGTTCGTCGCGCCCGTAGCCCAGCCAGTTGAGCAGGGTGCGGTTGAGATTGACGAAGCGCAGATCGGCGTCCAGCGACAGGTAGCCGCAGGGCGCTGGTCATAGAGCGACTGGGCCCGTTCCAGGGCGACCTTGAGTTCTTGCGTGCGCAAGGCGACCAGGCGCTCCAGCTCGGGTTGGCGGTGTCGGTCCGTTCAGGGCAGACAGGGGTGTCCATGGTTCCAGGCTCCAGGTCGTCGCGTTGCACAAGGGCAAGAGTTGCCGTTCAACCCGTATCGGCGGCTGGACGGGAAACTTCAGCCATTGTGGGTCGCGAAGCGGCGGTGCATAGCCAGAAAAAAGCCCCGCATCGCGGGGCTTTTTCCAAGGCAGCCAACGACTTACAGGCCAGCGGCGGCCCTCAGCGCTCGACCTTGTCGGTGCGCTCCCAGCTGAACTCCGGCTCTTCGCGGCCGAAGTGGCCGTAGGCGGCGGTCTTCTGGTAGATCGGACGCAGCAGGTCCAGCATCTGGATGATGCCCTTGGGACGCAGGTCGAACACCTCGGCGACGATGGCCGAGAGCTTCTCATCGCTGACCTTGCCGGTGCCTTCGGTGTAGACCGTGATGTTCATCGGCTTGGCGACGCCGATGGCGTAGGCGACCTGCACCTGGCACTGGCGCGCCAGACCGGCAGCGACCACGTTCTTGGCGACGTAGCGCGCGGCGTAGGCGGCCGAGCGGTCGACCTTGGACGGGTCCTTGCCGGAGAACGCGCCGCCACCGTGCGGGCAGGCGCCGCCGTAGGTGTCGACGATGATCTTGCGGCCGGTGAGGCCGCAGTCACCCTGCGGACCGCCGACGACGAAACGGCCGGTCGGGTTGATCAGGTACTTGGTGTCGGCGGTCAGCCACTCCTTGGGCAGCACCGGCTTGATGATTTCTTCACGCACCGCCTCGTAGAAGGCGTCGGTCATCTTGTGGCCCAGGCTGTACTCGGGCGCGTGCTGGCTGGACAGCACCACGGTGTCGATGCTGACGGGCTTGCCGTCGACATACCGCATCGTGACCTGGCTCTTGGCGTCGGGGCGCAGGAAAGGCAGACGGCCGTCCTTGCGCAGCTGCGCCTGGCGCTCCACCAGCGGTGGGCGTAGTAGATCGGCGCGGGCATCAGCTCGGGCGTCTCGTCGCAGGCGTAGCCGAACATCAGGCCCTGGTCGCCGGCGCCGGTGTTGAGGTGGTCGTCGCTGGCGTGATCCACGCCCTGGGCGATGTCGTTGCTCTGCTTGTCATAGCAGACCATGACCGCGCAACCCTTGTAGTCGATGCCGTACTCGGTGTTGTCGTAGCCGATGCGCTTGATGGTGTCGCGCGCGACCTGGATGTAGTCGACGTGCGCGTTGGTGGTGATCTCGCCCGCCAGCACCACCAGGCCGGTGTTGCACAGGGTCTCGGCCGCCACGCGGCTGCGTGGGTCCTGCTCGAAGATCGCGTCAAGGATAGCGTCCGAGATCTGGTCGGCCACCTTGTCGGGGTGGCCTTCTGAGACGGATTCGGACGTGAAAAGGAAATCGTTCGCCATATAAACTCCAGAGTTGTTGAACCGGCGTTGCCGGTCTTCTGGGTTCGGCGAACGCTTTAGCGGAATTTGTGAATCGCCCGCAATTAGTTCAATAACTCGGCGATGGGCGGATTTTACGCCCATCGCCAGCCCCCATCGCAACCAGGGTGTTGGGCGAAGCGTTCATAAGCGGTGGCATCGGCCGCCAATTGGTGGGTTTGACGGCTGTGTATCCCTCACTGTTTCGATTTTTGTCCCGCTGGCCGCTGCCCGCGCTGCATGCCGTGGGCTGGCTGCTGGGCTGGCTGAGCTTCGCCCTGTCCGGCAAGTACCGCCGCAAGCTGTTTGCCATGCGCGCCAGGCCGGTTTTCCGCGCTCGGTGGCACTGGCCTCGGTCGCTGAGGCCGGCAAGATGGTCACCGAGCTGCCGCGCCTGTGGCTGGGCGGACCGGTGCACCTGGAGTGGGACGGCATGGCCCTGGTGGAGGCGGCGATCGCCGAGGGGCAACGGGGTGTTGTTCCTGACCCCGCACCTGGGCTGTTTCGAGGTCACGGCGCAGCTGGTGGCGCAGCAGTTTGGCGACCGGATGCCGATCACGGTGTTGTACCGGCCGGCGCGTCAGCCCTGGCTGCGGGAGATCATGGAGCGAGCCCGCAACCGGCCCGGTCTGGCGACCGCGCCGACCACACTGGCCGGCGTCAAGCAGCTGATCAAGGCGCTCAAGTCGCGCCAGGCCGTGGGTCTGTTGCCCGACCAGGTGCCGCCCGAAGGGCAGGGGGTCTGGTCGCCGTTCTTTGGCCGCGATGCCTACACCATGACCCTGTCCGCGCGGCTGGCGCTGACCGCCGGCGCGCGCGTGCTGCTGATCTGGGGTGAGCGCCTGTCCTGGGGCCGGGGCTACCGGGTGCATTTCCGGCCGTTCCAGCCCGGCGCCGGCGGCCAGCTGTCGCAGGATCCTTTGCGGGCGGCGCGCCAGATCAACGAGGCCATGGAATCGCTGGTGCACGAATGCCCGGCGCAGTACCTCTGGTCATACGAGCGCTACAAGGCGCCGGCGGGCCTCAGCCACGCGGCCCGGCTGGACGCCGAGCGCACCCAGGGCGCCTGAGGTTCGAGCCCATGTCCGAACCGTCCACCCCGCCGTCGCGCGGTCCCCTGATGAAGTCGCTGCTGAGCCTGGCGGTGCTGGGGGTGCTGCGGGTGACGCGCCACCTGCCGCTGCCCTGGCTGCGCGCGCTCGGTGCCGCGCTGGGCTGGCTGCTGCATGCCGTGGTCGGGCGGCGCCGGCGCATCGCCGAGATCAATGTCCGGCTGTGTTTTCCGACTGGAGCGAGGCGCGGCGGCGCCAGGCGGTGCGGCAGCATTTCGTGCTGTTTGCCCAGGCCTGGCTCGACCGGGGCTGGCTCTGGGAAGGCAACCCGGAGCAGGTGCGGCGGCGGCTGCGGCTGCGCGGCGCGGTGCAGGAGCTGGACAGCCCTCAGCCGACCTTGTTGTTCGCGCCGCATTTTGTCGGCATGGACGCCGGCTGGATCGGCCTGACGGCCCATGTGCAGCGGCGTTTCTGCGGCCTCTATGCGCGCCAGCGCAACCCGGTGATGGACCGCTGGATGGCCGAGGCCGGCGCCGTTTCGGCGAGCCGCACATCGTGGCCAAGAACGCCGGACTGAAAGCCCTGGTCAGTGCGCTGCGGGCCGGCGAGCCGCTGTACCTGCTGCCAGACATGGACTACGGACCGCGCGATTCGGTGTTCGTGCCGTTCTATGGCGTGACGGCGGCGACGATCCCGTCGCTCTCGCGCTTTGCCCGCATGGGCGGCGCCCGGGTGCTGCCCATCCTCAGCCGGCTCACGCCCGAGGGCTACGACATCACGGTGTTGCCGCCCTGGTTGGACTTCCCGAGCGAGGATGTGCTGGCGGACACGGCCGCATGAACCGTGTGCTGCAGGAATGGATCGACGAGCTGCCGGCCCAGTACTACTGGGTGCACAAGCGCTTCAAGACCCGGCCGGCGGGCGAGGCCTCGTACTACCGCTGAGTGCCGCTGAGCGGCGGGCGTCAGTCGGCTTCGGGGTCGGCGGCGTCCGGGTCCGGGTCCGGGTCAGTGCCGGTGTCCGCGGCGGCCGGCGCAGGGGCTTCGTGCGCCCAGTCCCACAGCAGCTGGGCCACCTCGTCCAGGCCCTGTTTCTTGAGCGCCGAGAACAGCCGGACCTCGCCGCCGCCGGTCTGCAGCTTCGCGATCGACAGCGCCTTGTTGGCTTCGGCGCGAGAAAGCTTGTCGGCCTTGGTCAGCAGCACCAGGAACTTCAGGCCGTCCTCGACGCGGGGCCGGACGATCTCCAGCAGCGCCTCGTCCAGCTCCGTCAGCCCCAGCCGCGGATCGCACAGCAGCACGATCGCGCGCAGGTTTTTTCTGGTGACCAGGTAGTTGGCCATCACCCGCTGCCAGCGCAGCTTGGCCTCGCGCGGCACGGCGGCGTATCCGTAGCCCGGCAGATCGGCCAGCACCGCGTCGGTCTCGCCCTGCTTGCCCAGCGCGAACAGGTTGATGCTCTGGGTGCGCCCGGGCGTCTTGGACGCAAAGGCCAGCCGCTTCTGCTGCGTCAGCGTGTTGATCGAGGTGGATTTGCCGGCGTTGGAACGGCCGACGAACGCGATCTCGGGCAGGTCCAGCGCCGGCAGATGCTCCAGCTGCGGCGCCGTGGTCAGGAAGCGCGCGGTGTGCAGCCAGCCGTGGGCAATCTTGGGGTCCGGCGGCTGGGGCGCGGGGCGGTGGGGGGGGCGGAGGTGGTGGGGGTGTGGGTCATCAGGGGTTTTCCCGGTGGGACATTGTAAAATCCTCGGGTTGCCTCCCGATTCCTAGCGAAATTCATCAACCGACGCCGTCTTCAGTGACGACCGCCCCCGACATGAAATTGACAGCATCACTTCTTTGTGCCGCCGCCGCGGTCACCCTGTCGTTCAGCGCACAGGCGCAGAGCGCCAAGCCCGATCTGGCCAAGGGTGCGGCATTGTTTGGTCAGGTCTGCGTGGCCTGCCACGCCGCCGATGGCAATTCGACCACACCCGCCAACCCCAAGATCGCCATGCAGCACCGGAGTACCTGGTCAAGCAGCTGCACGAGTTCAAGTCGGGCAAGCGCGACAACGCCGTGATGAAGGGTTTCGCCTCGGCGCTGTCGGATGATGACATGCGCAACATCGCCTACTGGCTGGCCGACCAGAAGGCCACCACCGGCTTCGCCACCGAGAAGGACCTGGTCCGCGCCGGTGAACGCATCTACCGTGGCGGCATCGCCGACCGCCAGATCGCTGCCTGCGCCGGCTGCCACGGCCCCAAGGGCTCCGGCATCCCGGCCCAGTACCCCCGCCTCTCGGGCCAGCACGCCGAATACACCAGTTCCCAGCTCAAGGCCTTCCGCGCCGGCACCCGGAACAACAATGCCCAGATGACCGGTGTGGCCGCCAAGATGAACGACATGGAGATCAAGGCCGTGTCCGACTACATCGCCGGGCTGCGCTGAGCACAACATCCCTGGCGAGTCCGGGGATATAAGCAGGCATTAATATTTGGCGGGACAATGGGATGCGATGGCATTCCGATTGAACCCTCTCGCCACCCGACCACTCACAACAGGGCGTGTTCTGGCTTTTCCGAACCGCCCTGTTCCTGTTTCTGACGCGCCCATGACCGTTTCCACGCAAGGCCTGCAGATCCGCACCGGCTCACGCTTCACCAGCAGCCTGGTGGAGTTGCTGTCGTCGATGCGTTTTGCCATCTCGCTGCTGACCGTGATCTGCATCGCTTCGGTGATCGGCACGGTGGTCAAGCAGCACGAGCCGCTGACAACTACGTCAACCAGTTCGGCCCGTTCTGGGCCGAGGTGTTCGGCAAGGCCGGCCTGTTCACGGTCTACAGCGTGTGGTGGTTCCTGCTGATCCTGGCTTTTCTGGTGGTCAGCACCAGCCTGTGCATCGCCCGCAACACGCCCAAGATCTTCACTGACTTCAAGGCTTTCAAGGAAAACATCCGCGAGCAGAGCCTGAAGTCGTTTCCGAACCGCGCCGAGAGCACCCTGGCCGAAACGCCCGAGACCGCCGCGCACCGGGTGGGCCAGAGCCTGTTGTCCGCCGGCTGGCGCGTGAAGCTGCAGTCGCGCGACACGCCGCAGGGGCAGGGCTGGATGGTGGCGGCCAAAAGGGCACCGCCAACAAGATCGGCTACCTGGCCGCGCACAGCGCCATCGTGCTGGTCTGCCTGGGCGGGCTGCTCGACGGCGACCTGATCGTGCGGGCGCAGATGTGGTTCAACGGCAAGACGCCGTTTTCCGGCGGCGGCATGATCGCCGACGTGCCGCCGCAGCACCGGCTCTCGCCGACCAACCCGACCTTCCGCGGCAACCTGCTGGTGACCGAGGGCACCCGTTCCAGCACCGCCATCCTCAGCCAGTCCGACGGCATCCTGCTGCAGGACCTGCCGTTCTCGGTCGAACTCAAGAAGTTCATCGTCGAGTACTACGACACCGGCATGCCCAAGCTGTTCGCCAGCGACATCGTGATCCACGACAACCTGACCGGCGAAAAAAGGAAGCCCGGGTCGAGGTCAACCACCCGGCCAGCCACCGCGGCATCAACATCTACCAGTCCAGCTTCGACGACGGCGGATCCAAGGTGCGGCTGCAGGCCTATCCGATGGGCTCCCTGGTGAAACCGTTCGAGGTATCGGGGGTGATCGGCGGCAGCTCGGCGCTGAGCAATGGCGACAGCAAGCTCTCATTGGAATACACCGGGCTGCGGGTCATCAACGTCGAGAACTTCGGCAACGAGGGCGCGGCGGGCGCCGATGTGCGCAAGGTGGATCTGCGCAGCTCGATCGAGAGCCGGCTCGGTCGGGCCACAAGGCGACGACCGAAAAGACGCTGCGCAATGTCGGCCCGAGCATCACCTACAAGCTGCGCGATGCCGCCGGGCAGGCGACCGAGTTCAACAACTACATGCTGCCGATGGAGCTCGACGGCGCGCGCGTGTTCCTGATGGGCGCCCGCGAGACCCCGTCCGAGCCGATGCGCTACCTGCGCATTCCGGTCGACGACCAGGACAGCATCGAAGGCTTTGTGCGGCTGCGCTCGGCGCTGGCCGACCCGGCGCTGCGCGCCGAGGCGGTGCGCCGTTACGGGGTGCTGGCGGTGGAGCCCGGCAAGCCCGAGCTGACCCAGGCGCTGGAGGCTTCCGCCAGCCGCGCCATCGGGCTGTTCTCGGGGGCGGAAAAACTGCCTGCGCTCAAGGACGTGCCGCCGGGCCAGGACCCGCAGATCCGGGGCGGCCTGCCGGCGGTGTCGGCGTTCCTGGAGGCCAATGTGCCCGAGGCCGAGCGCGAGCGCGCCAGCGAGGTGCTGGTGCGCATCCTCAACGGCACCTTGTTCGAGCTGGCCCAGCTGGGCCGGGAGAAGGCGGGTCTGGCGCCGCTGCCGCGCGACGACGCGACCCAGCAGTTCATGTCGCGCGCGGTGCTCAGCCTGAGCGACAGCTTCTACTACCCGGCCCCGATGACGTTCCAGCTCAAGGACTTCCAGCACATCCAGGCCAGCGTGTTCCAGGTCGCCCGGGCGCCGGGTCAGACCATCGTCTACCTGGGCTGCGTGCTGCTGATCCTGGGCGTGTTCGCGATGCTGTATGTGCGTGAGCGCCGTGTCTGGGTCTGGCTGGCGCCGGGCCCGGATGGCACCAGTCAGGCCGCCATGGCCCTGTCGTCCAACCGCAAGACGATGGAGTCGGACCAGGAGTTCGACCTGTTGAAGACCCAATTGCTGAAGGTGAATGCATGAACACTGCGACCCAGACCTTTGAACTCAAGAACAACCGCCAGGGACAGGGCGTCGGTCCGGCTTTTTCGCGCGCCGCCAGGTGTGGGACTGGGTCTTGCCGCGCTGGTGGTCGCCGGGGCGGCATGGGCCTTCATGCGCTACGACACGGCGATGGACGTCTATGAAAAAGGGATCCTGATCGGCGCCGTGCCGTCGCTGATCTGGCTGGGCTGGTTCTGGAGGCCGCTGAGCCGTTTGATGGCCGTCGTGACGGTGTTGTCGCTGCTGGGCATCTGGCTCTACCAGGGACCGGGCGGGGCCGCCGAGCTGGCGCGCGCCGATCAGGTCTTCCTGCTCAAGTACTTCATCTCCAGCCAGTCGGCGATCCTGTGGATGAGCGTGCTGTTTTTCATGAGCACGGTGTTCTACTGGGTCGGCATGTTCTCGCGCGACGGCAACACCTTCGAGGCGCTGGGCTCGCGGCTGGTCTGGGTGGCGGTGACGCTGGCCCTGGTCGGCACCATGGTGCGCTGGTTCGAGAGCCACCAGATCGGCCCCGACATCGGCCACATCCCGGTCAGCAACCTCTACGAAGTGTTCGTGCTGTTCTGCTGGATGACCGCCACGTTCTACCTGTACTACGGACCAGTACAAACCCGCTCGATGGGCGCCTTCGTGATGCTGGTGGTCAGCCTGCGGTCGGCTTCCTGCTCTGGACACGTGGTGCGCGAGCGCACCAGATTCAGCCGCTGGTGCCGGCGCTCAGAGCTGGTGGATGAAGCTGCACGTGCCGGCCAACTTCATCGGCTACGGCACCTTCGCGATTTCGGCGATGCTGGCCTTCGCCTACCTGATCAAGCAAGCGCGACCGAGACCCGCTGGTACAAGCTGGCACCGCTGTTCATCCTGGGCGTGGTGCTGTGCTTCGAGCCGATCGTATTCCGCCAGGGGGCGCCGAAAAAGGTGGCAGTTACTGGTTCATCTATTTCGGCATCTCGGCCCTGATCACCACCGGCATCCTGTCGGCGCGGGGCCGCATCGCGGCGCGCCTGCCCAGCTTCGAGGTGCTGGAACGACGTTATGTACAAGGCGATCGCGATCGGCTTCGCCTTCTTCACCATCGCCACCGTGCTGGGCGCTTTCTGGGCCGCCGAAGCCTGGGGCGGTACTGTAGCTGGGACCCCAAAGAAACCTGGCGCTGATCGTCTGGCTCAACTACGCGGCCTGGCTGCACATGCGCCTGATGAAGGGCCTGCGTGGCACGGTGGCGGCCTGGTGGGCGCTGGTCGGTCTGGCGGTGACGACCTTTGGCCTTCCTGGCGTGAACATGTTCCTCTCGGGTCTGCACAGCTACGGCGAGCTGTAAGAAAACGGGTGGATCTTTCGACAGATGGCCAGTCACAGGGAGGCACGCCATGATCATTCGGTCAGACCGATCCCGGTTTCCAGCATCCCATCCCCAGCGAGATCACCCCGCGTGAGGCCTACCTGGGCCGGCGCGAGTGGATGCGGCGCCTGGCGCTCGGCGCGGGCGCGTCGCGCTGGCGTCCTGGGCCGCCCGCGATGGGCTGGCCGTGGTCCAGAAGGGGCCCGGGCCGGGCCGGCTGATGCCCTTGCCTCGGTGCGTTCGGGCGTCGCCGGGGCCCTGGCGATGGACAAGCCCACGGACTACGAAGACGCCAGCACTTACAACAACTTTTACGAATTCGGTACAGACAAATCCGATCCGGCGGCGTATGCAAAGTCGCTGAAACCGCGCCCTGGACGGTGTCGATCGAAGGATTGATCAACAAACCGCGCACCCTGGGCATTGACGACTTGATGAAACTGGCGCCTCTGGAGGAGCGGATTTACCGTCCGCGCTGCGTCGAAGGCTGGTCGATGGTGATCCCCTGGGTCGGTTTCTCCTGTCCGAGCTGATTCGCCAGGTCGAACCTCAGGGCAGCGCCAAGTATGTGGAATTCGTCACGCTCTCAGACCGCCAGATGATGCCGGCGTGACGTCGAATGTGCTGAACTGGCCCTATGTCGAAGGCCTGCGCATGGACGAGGCCCGGCATCCGCTGGTGATGCTGGCCTTCGGTATGTATGGCGAGGTGCTGCCGAACCAGATGGCGCGCGGTGCGGCTGGTGGTGCCTGGAAGTACGGCTTCAAGAGCGGCAAGTCGCTGGTGAAGATCCGGTTCGTCGAAAAAGAGCCCAAGACGGCGTGGAACATGGTCGCGCCGCAGGGAATACGATCTTCTATTCCAACGTCAACCCCGAGGTGCCGCACCCGCGCTGGAGCCAGGCGACCGAGCGCCGCATCGGTGATGAAGGCGGCTTGTTCGCCAAGCGGCGCAAGACCGAGCGCTTCAATGGCTACGAGGCGCAGGTGGGCCAGCTGTACGCCGGCATGGATCTCAAGAAGTACTACTGATGCGCTGGCTCGGTCATCCGCTGGCCAAACCGCTGTGTTTGTGATGTATTTGCTGCCGGCGTGTGGCTGGTGTGGGCCGCCGCGCTCGACCAGCTGGGTGCGAACCCGGCCGAGGCGCTGATCCGCTCGCTGGGCGATTGGACGCTGCGGGCGCTGGTGCTGGTGCTGGCGATCACGCCTTTGCGCGTCACCGCTGGCTGGCCTTGCTGGCGCGCTTCCGGCGCATGGCTGGACTGTTGTCTTCTTCTACGCCAGCCTGCACTGGCTGGCCTATGTCTGGTTCGACAAGGGGTTTGTCTGGCTGGATGTGCTGGCCGATGTGCCCAAGCGGCCCTTTCATTCTGGTGGGCACGCTGGCCTGGTTGCTGCTATTGGCGCTGGCCGCGAACATCGTTCAACCGGGCGATCCGCGGCTGGGCGGGCCTCGCGC
>WNGS01056616.1:0-10345 GCA_020271785.1 Procambarus virginalis
GGGTTGGTGAGATTACATAAGATTATATTTTATGTGTATTACATCTTTGTACTTCCTACATTCTTGCAAAGTCACTAACACCTCAGCATTTCGGGCAGGTCTTTAATCTAACATATCAGGTAAAATGAAAAGGTACATTGTAGCAAGGTTTTATATCAAAATAAATTATAAAATATATAGACAGAGGTGATTACTCTGGTGAAGGTCTTAAATACTAATATTTTGGGAAGAGGGTAGTTTGTAAACTTGAAGCTCAAGGTAGAAAATTATAAGGATGAAATTTAAATTAGGGTTCTTTTTGGTATTACTTTTGAATAAGGCATAGGTTGGACAATTTTATAATCGTTAGGGAGTGAGTTCCATAGACTGTTTCCTTCTATTGCATGGAGTGTTTGCAATGAATTAGCTAGATGAAAACATACCAAAATCAACATATCCTCAACCTTCGCCTCCGTAATGAAACACTGCCCAACCAGCACCGCAATTTACTCAGATGAATCTCGATCGCTTCCTAAATAACCATGAGCGCTCTGTCATTATCGCACTATGGATCCCGCAGTACCACCTCAAGCACAGATGGCGGCTGCCTAACCAACTATTAATATTCACAGCAGAATTGCCCGAAACGCTTTGCGTAATAGTGGCTTAATTTTTAGGCATTGTATGTACTAGCTCTATCTATAAATCCATCAATGTTTGTATCTCACCCTGTATGTATGTACTTTACCTGAATAAACATTTGATTTTGATTTGATCTGAGAATTATATGCTTTGTACCAAGCACTTCAATAGTAAAAACACTATCAGTTGGGAAGTAAACAATCTGTGGCGACCCAGAAGTACCATTCAAGGCACTATCACTACACAGCAACGTACCATTCAAGGCACTATACACCACACAACAACGTACCATTCAAGGCACTATACACTACACAAACAACGTACCATTTAGGCACTATACACTAAACAAAACGTACCATTCAAGGCACTATACACTACACAACAACGTACCATTCAAGGTACTATACACTACACAACAACGTACATTCAAGGCACTATACACTACACAACAACGTACCATTCAAGGCACTATACACTACACAACGTACCATTCAAGGCACTATACACCACACAACAACGTACCATTCAAGGCACTATACACCACACAACAACGTACCATTCAAGGCACTATACACCACACAACAACGTACCATTCAAGGCACTATACACTACACAACAACGTACCATTCAAGGCACTATACACTACACAACAACGTACCATTCAAGGCACTATACACCACACAACAACGTACCATTCAAGGCACTATACACTACACAACAACGTACCATTCAAGGCACTATACACACACAACAACGTACCATTCAAGGCACTATACACCACACACTACTAGAAAGAGACGAGAGAGATATCAAATAATTACACGTGGAAGATCCTGGAGGGCCAAGTACCAAATCTACACAGTAAAATAACAACGTACTGGAGTGAACGATATGGAAGAAAATGCCGAATAGAACCAGTGAAGAGCAGGGGTGCCATAGGCACAATCAGAGAACACTGTATAAACATCAGAGGTCCGCGGTTGTTCACAGCCTCCCAGCGACTGTAGAAATATTGCCGGAACAAACCGTGGACATCTTCAAGAGGAAATTTTTTTTTATCTTTATTTAAGAAAATACAATATAAATTAAATTATATAAAAGTTTTACAAGACAATTATACATTGCAATTCGTAGTGAACAAGTTTTCCAATAGTACAGAATATGATCTTTAAAAAAAAACTGAATGTTATACTTATTTTCCGTTAAACGATTTACAAAATTTGGAGAATAAATTTACATTAAAATACAGGGGAGATTATTACATTTACATATATTTTATATAATTCTCAGTAAACAAATTTTCCATATCATCACCGAGCATGAGCCTTAAACCCCAAATGTTATACTTGATCCTGCCTCGCAAGAACTTCAATATTTTGTCTACTGAGTAACCTTCCTGCCTTCCTATCCAAACACAAAAATGTAATCAGAAAGTAACATAATTATTGTATTCTTAATTTTCTTGCATTTTATGTCAATATGAAACATTAAAAACCTCATTAACTCCACTCTAATACTTGGTCCACATAAAGCTTTAAGAGTGTCTCGAATCCAGTTTACAAGAACAACTTTCTGCTTACAGAAATAAAATATATGCATATTATTTTCAATTTCAGTACATTGGTCACACCTATTGTTGTCCTTAATGCCCAACATCAACAACCTATCATTAGTAGGAAGGGTCTCATGAATATAGCGATACAATAGCTCACGTTGTTTTGGGGCAATAAATTTAACATGAAGGTTCGCCCATATTACTTGCCAGCTGAAGAGTGGATATGCCTCCTCTACTCTAGGAACTATATTTGGTAGTATAACATCATACACTTGTTTACTGTTCATCATTAAAAAACCTTCAATATTACAAATCCGCCTGAGAACATCAATTGCACAAGAATAAAAGTGAGGTGAAATAAAGGCAAGGTCAGTATACTCTGGCATATGTATCAAGTAGCTGACACGTAATTTACAATAGTAATGTCCTAGCGCATTTACACTATTCCTCTGCATTATCTCCTTTCTAAAGGTAACACATAAGATTGCCAATGACTTATTGTACACATTCAGTATTCCTATTCCACCGTTTTTCTTACCTTTACATAGAGTAGTCCGTTTAATTGGTTGGTATCTACCATACCATACATATCTAAAAATAGTTTTGTCAATCTCCATTGCACTTTTCTTGTCTATGGGAAAGCTGTGAGACAAATACCACACTTTAGACAAAATTTTGCAATTGATTATTACAGCCTTCTGAAACAGGGTCAATTTCCTATTTGACAACATATTCGTTGCAACTATTATATTTCCACATAGTACTTGCCAATTCGTAGCCAATGTCGTTTCATATGTTTTACACCAGCAAATCCCAAGAGCTTTAATAGACTCCACTACCTTGAACCATGAACCTGTCCAGTGAACTTTATTACACCAACTGCCAAGCCCCATCATACACGTTTTGTTCTTGTTAATTACAGCACCTGTTGCTCTTTCAAAGTTGTCTAACTCATTCTGAACATTCACCACCGAGTCTTCTGTCGACACAAAAATAGTTGTATCGTCTGCATAACCAACAACAGGAAGTGTCATCGCATTAGGAAGACAAGGTGGAACAATAAAGTCATTGCCTTTTATTGCCAAGTACAGTGGCTCTTGAAATATAACATACAAAATCATTGAAAGGGGACATCCCTGACGTACAGATCGTTCAACTGAAAAAGGTTTACTTAAGACTCCATTGATACAGACGCTGCTCCGACACTGTTTATAAAGCATACGGACCCAATCAATAAAGTCTTGTGCAACTCCTACCCTATCCAATATTTCTAATACAAACTGAACATCAACACGGTCAAAGGCTTTCGACCAGTCGAGGTTTATCATAGAGGAAGGAACATTATTCTCAGACACATAATACACAACATCCCTAATTACATTATTACAATTGATTATGGATCTTCCAGGCACACCACAAAACTGTTCCTTTGATATAATTTTTTCCATTGCAATCTAAGTCTATTTGCCAGCAGTTTCGATACTATTTTATAATCCTGGTTTAGTAAGGAAAGTGGCCTCCAGTTCGTTAGAATATGCAAATCACCCGTTTTAGGTATCATCTTAATAATCCCATGAGATTGCGACATGCTAAGCTTCCTATGCTGTATGCTATACTGCACCACTTGTACAAAGTCTTTACCAATGACATCCCATAGATAGAAATAAAATTCCGCCGGGAACCCATCACAGCCAGGTGATTTACCTTTCTTTAAACTCTTGACCACACTCCACACTTCCTGCTTATCTACATCTTCCAATAATGACGTGTTGTCATCTTGGTTTAAAACCCGTGTACATTTTCCAAGGAAGTGCTCCCGCATACCTTGGTCCACGTTCACTTTTTTGTACAATTTCTCTAATTCACCTCGAACATAACATACAATCCCATCCGTATTTGTCATATCCGTCCCATCACCTGCTTTAATACTAGTCACAAGAGCTGTACCCTTGTTATTCTTGACTTTACTTAACAAATAAGGAGAGAGTTTTTCACCATACATCCTATCATTAATCTGGAGGCGAACATTGACTCCAGATATTTCATCCCGCAATTTGTTAATTCTGTCTTTAAAATGGTAATTTCTTCATACTTGTCTAATCCCATATTGACCTTTGCATAAAGTTGTTTTAGTCTGTGTTGGAATAAGGTTAACAGACCATATTTTTCAGCAGCCTTTCTTTTGGACACTTTCACGAAGAAACTTTTGCATGCAACTTTACACATGTCCCACCACTCCAACATACATCTGAACTTATGTTTTTGCCCAACCAGGTGTTCCCACAATACCTGAAAATTATCAATTACATCTCTACTCTGCAACAGACTGCAATTGAGCTTCCATGACCCTGTCCCCACTTTAACCTGATCGTCAATAACAAGCTTCACCACAACCATACAATGATCTGAACAGCTGACCGGAACAGTACTGCAAGAACTAATTTTATCATGTAATGAGTGCATATATATTCTGTCAAGCCTAGAACCATAATTCTGGCGAACATATGTGTATTCATATACACCTCCGTTAATGCTATTCGCATCCTTGAGACCAATACACTTCAAGAGTGTAATTAAAGCAGGAGATACACATGCATTCGTCTGAATGCTACAATCTCTCACAGAAGTGACACAATTAAAGTCGCCACCAAAAATAATTTTACGTGTATCATTTCTGAAAAAATACAATAACTCGTTAGAGAACAATTCCTCCCTCTCTTTCTTCCTGCGGGAGCCAGAGGGAGCATACACATTAAGCAGAGGAATGATGGTGTCAAAAAAGGAAATCCTTGCATATAAAACATTACCATTATCATATTAAGAACCTTGATGTGGGCTCGCTTAGCAACCAATATCATTGTACCACCCTTCAACAAGTTCGTTGAATTTATTAATACTTCAAAGTAATCAAGCAACACATCAAGTTTCTTAACATCTTGTACATTGTGTTCTTGCACTAAAAGTACATCCAATTTATGATATTTAAACAATGATAACAGCTGCAACTGTTTATTTCTACAATTGAGCCCATTAATGTTCAAAGTAGCACAATTAAAATTAATAGGCTTCCCGAATGTTATTTGAGAGAAAACAAAATTACTCTTTATCCATCGTAATCTCACTTGACACTAACTTAGTGTCTTCTTTCCCTTTCCGAAATCTAAGTTTAATATTTGCCCTCGCGTCACGACTCTGTTCATGTTCCACAAGATCCCACCATGCCTTATCACTGTTCTCGTTACCATGATCCCCACTCACTGTTTGTACTGTGCCCTCGCTACGTGTCGGTGACTCTTCCTGGCCTTGGTCACGGTGAACTTCAACGGTAACAACCTGCTCAATTTTTTCAGAGACTTTTAATTTAGCGGCTAAGTCCTTCATACGTACCAGATCAATACTCCGAGTTAATTTTTCCTACGTTTCTTTACATGACTGGTTACAGACCAGCCTTCACACCAGCCTTCACACTACCTTACCCTTCTATCAGACCATACTGAAGAGGGTGGAGTTGCCCTCTTCACAGGCATTTCTACATCACTATCCTCCATGGAGTCATCCTCCACATCCAGTTGACAACCAATTATGCGCAGGTCAGCGCCGCCGCGCGCAGTCAGCGCCATGTCATGGGCGTCCACATGTATATTGTCCAGACTTACCTCACCCTCACCAGTTGAACGATAGCAGATAAATCGTCCTGAGCAGTGTCGTCTGCACATTCCTTTTCTGCATTACCTTTATCATCCTGATCTAAGTTACCTTCACCGGCCTCATTCGCACTGGGATTCACTCCCACAGACGTTTCACTTACAGAGTTGTGGGTTACTTCATCTACCTCACCTGGCACTGCAGTATGTACAACAGTGGGTTCATTTCCTGATACACTGTCCTCTATTAATGGCGGAAAGTCATGTTCACGAAAAATGTTGATCCGTTCTGATGCCTCCACCTGGCAGGCAGCAGCCATGTGACCAGTACGCCCACACTTAAAACAAGTTTGCAGTTGGCCATTGTATATAAATTTAATATAATGACCTTCTACTGACATTGATGAAGGAATATTGCGATGAAGTTCCATCTTTACTGTTCTTGTTCCATTAAAACACCCTTTCCCTGGTCCATAAGTATACTTATTGAAACGAACATTGTCCACTTTCCCATATGTTGCAGTATGCGTGTAATAGTTCCATTCAACATTTCAAATGGCGCATCCTCACAGAAACGTATGTAAACGTTTTGCTCAAATTAATCACTTCTACTGATCCTTCCCATTAGGTAAACTTATAATTTCATCATCATACTTCTTTAGAAACTCTGAAAATGCCACATTGTTTTCAAATTTCAACACCACTCTGTTCCCTGGCAGTGGTTGGTAACCAAATATTTCTTCCGTCTTGATCTTAAGACATCGAAGATCGTCGTGGATACAAGGTCGGGATCAACATGACAACTATACTTGAGCCCTATGGACTCCTTCCGCTTGAGTAGAGGTGTGTAGGAGCCCATGATGGCACATATACCACCCCCAGCGCGACGTTATCCGGCCATCCGTCAACACGCCGGCTACCAGCGACGACAAACACGTCCACCACACCAGACGCCAGTAGCAGAGCCTAAGAGGAAATAGATGTTTCCTCCAAGGAGTGCCGGACCAACCGGGCGGTGGTGGGTATGTGGGCCTGCGAGCCGCTGCAAGCAACAACCTAGTGGACCAAACTCTCACAAGTCAAGCCTGGCCTCGGGCCGGGCTTGGGAGTAGAAGAACTTCCAGAACCCCATCAACCTGGTATCAACAACAACAGGCAGAGTTTATCCACCAATACCATCATCTTCTCCAAGAAAACCTTTCAAAAGAAGATGACATACCCATGTAGCAGAGACATTACAGAGGTTCCACAGTGAATTTGCAGATCAACAAGCAGAGGCGATGTGCAACATAACTCGCATCACACATCATCCATTTTCCCCAAACTGCACAGACAAGAGCCCGAAAATCTTTCATCGCACAAGCCATTTCAGCGAAATGAAAGAAATCGTGCCTTTCAATATACTATAGAGAGAGAGATTATCAGGGGAAAGTGCCAAGCCATTACGAATATATAGCACTGGAAAGGGGGTCAGGATAAGGATTTGGGATGGGACGGTGGGAGGGAATGGTGCCCAACCACTTGGACGATCGGGGATTGAACGCCGACTTGCATGAAGCGAGACCGTCGTTCTACCGACCAGTCCAAGTGGTTGGAATATACTATGGAACTATAAAAAAACAATGAACTCGGAATAAAAACAGATTAATAGAAACAGAGAGATGGATATAGCAATGACCACACCAAGGTTGTTGTTGTTGTTGTGTTGTTGTGTTGTTGTTGTTGTTGTGTGTTTTAGATTCAGCAACTCGGAACAAAAGTTCCAAGTAGCACGGGCTATGGTGACCCCGTAGTGAGTAGCACGGGCTATGGTGACCCGTGGTGAGTAGCACGGGCTATGGTGACCCCGTGGTGAGTAGCATGGGCTATGGTGACCCCGTGGTAAGTAGCACGGGCTATGGTGACACCGTGGTGAGTAGCATGGGCTATGGTGACCCCGTGGTGAGTTGCACGGGCTATGGTGACCCCGTGGTGAATAGCATGGGCTATGGTGACCCCGTAGTGAGTAGCACGGGCTATGGTGACCCCGTGGTGAGTAGCACGGGCTATGGTGACCCGTGGTGAGTAGCACGGGCTATGGTGACCCCGTGGTGAGTAGCATGGGCTATGGTGACCCCGTGGTGAGTTGCACGGGCTATGGTGACCCCGTGGTGAGTGCACGGGCTATGGTGACCCCGTAGTGAGTAGCACGGGCTATGGTGACCCCGTAGTGAGTAGCATGGGCTATGGTGACCCCGTGGTGAGTAGCACGGGCTATGGTGACCCCGTGGTGAGTAGCATGGGCTATGGTGACCCCGTGGTGAGTTGCACGGGCTATGGTGACCCCGTGGTGAGTAGCACGGACTATGGTGACCCCGTGGTGAGTAGCACGGGCTATGGTGACCCCGTGGTGAATAGCATGGGCTATGGTGACCCCGTAGTGAGTAGCACGGGCTATGGTGACCCCGTGGTGAGTAGCACGGGCTATGGTGACCCGTGGTGAGTAGCACGGGCTATGGTGACCCGTGGTGAGTAGCACGGGCTATGGTGACCCCGTGGTGAGTTGCACGGACTATGGTGACCCGTGGTGAGTAGCACGGACTATGGTGACCCCGTGGTGAGTAGCACGGACTATGGTGACCCCGTGGTGAGTAGCACGGGCTATGGTGACCCCGTGGTGAATAGCATGGGCTATGGTGACCCCGTAGTGAGTAGCACGGGCTATGGTGACCCCGTGGTGAGTAGCACGGGCTATGGTGAGCCCGTAGTGGACGTGCAGACTAAGGCTGGGACGCACCAAGCTGGCAGCACACAGCTGTAAATACAAGACAATATAAATGAGCTTTGCTCCACCGCCATGTTCCAGAGACAGTTAAACATTATCTCCTTCACTGTACCAGACATTGTTGTGTCAGAATTAATGTTAAACTTACCACCTCCATAGTGGCTTTAAAATACCGAGCCCATATTAAGGGATGTTCTCCCATTATTTATAAAATTGTTATCAAGTAGATAAAGGATCGGCTAAATGTCTCCGGTCGATAAAAAATTTGGTCACATCTGAATAAAGGATCGGCTAAATGTCTCCGGTCGATAAAAAATTTGGTCACATCTGAATTGCTCCTATAACTGACATCCCCCGACAAACATACATAGAAAACGTAACAGTAGTCATATAAACAGCACGGGAGACATCTCCCGTCACGCAGGGTGCAGTCCACCTCCACAGATCTCCAGTATCAGCTCATGATACTGGTAATGGCTCAAAAGGGCCACCACTTACGGGCTATTCATGCCCGTGCCACGTTTTGGGTGGCTAAATCTTCATCAATCAATCAATATAAACAAATAATGATCATCAGACGCCATCAACACAACACCTAGCCCTTGCCGCCAAGCGTCAAGTCTGACTATAAAAGACGTCTAATTTGGTCGGCATTCTTCCATCAGCTGACAACAATAACAATATCAGCCGTACCAAATCACAAGCCTTGAGGCGCCACAGAGCCGCGTCGCCCGCCATCACACCTCGTGCAGTCACAAGCAGGAGAAATCCTTCACACAAACTGCACATTCCACAAGGTAGAAGAAGGGTTCCAGTCCGGGTGTCCGTTCACTGTGCCGAGTATTATTGGTCGTCCTCAAGGTGACGAATGGCGGCAAGTGACGTTGATGGTTCGTGGCTGAGACATCGACGAGGAGAGAGAGAACCCCGCCTCAAACACCCTCATTTACAAGCGGAATGATTCCTATGGTCCCAGAGCTAAGATTCAACCCAACCTACCTAAAAGGAGATCAGGTACGCATTTTTTAAATGGGATGCATTTGTGTTAACTTGCATAACAAATGAAAGGAATTGTAAATGGATAGAATTTTGAGTTACATCCTGCTGGCTGGCTGGTAGGTGACAATATCGTGTGAGTGACTGGGACATGTACAATAACGTGATCACCATGAGGCGTGAGAGAGAGTTACTGGAGCGTGAGTATGTCTCAGGTCGGTGGCTTACGTACTAACAATGATATGTAGATGACGGAGAGAGGAGAGCAGGCGGAAGGTGTTAGTGCTGGGTGATGACTTGCGCCTTCTCTCTCTGACCATTCATCACATTCCACTGTCAGCATTATATACAGTTAAAAATATGTGTTTAATATAACCAATCTTTTAATTTATTTGAAATTTAAAAATTTAGCAATCGAGGCTCACCTCGAAAATCCATCAATATAAATCTTTAGCATGATCAATATATTTAATAATTTTTACTTTTTGTTAGTGAAAACAACCGGTATAAAAAAAGCAGTTCAGGGACTACAACGTAAAAGATCCATCACATTACACGAGGTAAAACTAATAGGCAGAAACTAGTTTAAACCAACACCTGATGTGCAGCATACAAGGAATATATTTGGTTTCGTGATTATGTTTCTTCTCTTTAAAGTGGGTATGTTTGGGGCCAGATTCACGAAGCAGTTACGCAAGCACTTACGAACCTGTACAATCTTATCTTTTCTCACTCTTTGACGGCTTTGTTTACAATTATTAAACA